>JANTPZ010091220.1:0-92281 GCA_025593235.1 Vachellia pachyceras | reverse complement strand
AATTGGAAATGCATTTTGGAGACATGAAATGTATTCCCAAGTGAGAATGTATTCTGTAGAAGTCTATAGGTATTTGAAACATATGTTAGGTAGAATGCATTATGGGAAGAAAGAGAAAAAACTTTTTCTACCTATAATGCATTTTAGATTGTAACCTTAACATTACAAGTCACGACTTGTAACATTCCAAGCCGTGATCTAAACGTAAAAATTTTAAATCACAACTTGAGACACTCTAAATCGTGACTTAGGACATTCTACCCGCTTTTTATCATTTTAATTTTCTCCAATTTTATAACAATATAAAAATAAAAATATGTATATATATATATATGTCTTATTTACTAATATTCATTTTTACTTTTCATTTTTCACCAAAAATCACTTTTATAAAATTTATCTAAATAAAATTTCATTTTTCAAAATGTATTTTTAATAAAAGTCATTTTTCAAAATATATTCTAGATCAATAATTATTTTTGCAACTGATTTATCAAACGAATCCATTGTTGTGGTTGGATATACTCTTACCTTAGACTATCAATGATATCTCTTATACTCTGCATCTCTACTTTATATTTTAAAGTTTCAATTTGTGATATATTACAATGACTGACGTGCAATGTGTTGTTGTTTGGATTGGGTTATTGTATTTTGGAGGCCAGTTTTTATGTTTTGTTCTATTTTAGATATTTCTGCCAAGCTTTGTTTCTATTAATTATGTTCAATCAGATTTATATTTCCCTTAAAAACACAAAAAAAAAATCAAAATAATAAACGAACAGAAGAAAGAAATTTATTGTTGTTATATCTCTTTAACGTTAACGAATAATACATCTATTGAAGATATAACCCAAACGTTTTAAGAAATAAAAAAGGAAAACAAGTAAATTAGTGATAAACTTCACTAGAAGTTTAACGTCTTACAAGGTCCTCAGAGGAAGTATGATGAATTCAAACAAGCCAGGCATACGTCAACCGTAGTACAAATTAGAGGATTAAGTTGAAATTAAGAAGTGTAAAAGTGAAAATTTGCTTGAATCAAATTCAAAGGAGGAGGGAAAAAACCAGATAAGTCAAAGATCCCAAAGCTCCATAGCAAATGATCATCTCCCAATTCTTGTATGCCTATAATGAACTCTATGAAATTTATCGCAAGTCACCCGACAATTTCACTTGTTCAATCAGGCACCAATCTGAGAGAGCTCAATCAGATCCACACTAAGTTACTTATAATCGGAATTCTCAACAATCCTCACTTCCATGGTCAATTTGTACCCACAATGGCCTTGGAGAATCCCACCAATCTTGATTACTCCATTAATCTCCTTCACTATTATCATAACCCCAGTACATTCTCCTTCAACTCTCTGATCAGAGCCTACTCCAAGAGTTCCAGTCCTAACAAAAGTTTTCAATTTCGTAATCAAATTCTCTTCTCCAGCAACAATCTCTCACTTGAGAATTACACTTTCAATTTCTTGTTTCACTCATGTGCGCTGTTTTTGGTGCGGGAAATGGGTTTGTCGGTTCATGGTGTCGTTATAAATTATTGGTTTGAGAATGACCCGCATGTACAGAGTGGGTTGATATTTAGGTATGCTGAATTGGGTTGTTTAAGTTCGTGTCGAGGGGTTTTCGAGGCAATTCCTGAGCCAGATTTGGTTTCGAAGACGGCGATAGTGAAGGCTTGTGCTAAATGTGGCGATATTGATTTTGCAAGGCAAGTGTTTGATGAAATGACTAAAAGAGATACTGTAGCTTGGAATGCCATGATTGCTGGGTATGCTCAATCCGGGAGGCCAAGGGAGGCATTGGTTTGTTTAATTTGATGCAAGTAGAGGGTGTCAAAGTTGATGAAGTGTCCATGGTTTCGATTTTATCGGCTTGCACAGGCTTGGGAGCATTGGATCAAGGAAAGATGGGCTCATGCATATATAGAGAGAGAAACAAACTCAGGATGACAGTGACAGAGTGCACTAGGAACTGCACTTATTGACATATGTGCTAAATGTGGAAATATTAACAAGGCCATGGAAATATTTTGGGGTATAAAGGAAAAGAACGTTTACACTTGGTGCAGTGCTATTGGTGGGTTAGCTGTGAATGGCCCTGGCAAGGAGCGTCTTGATCTGTTTTCTCTTATGAAACAGGATTGTGTACATCCAAATGAAGTCTTGTTTATTTCGGTCTTAAGAGGTTGTAGTGTGATTGGTCTGGTTGAAGAAGGTGAAAAGCACTTTGAATCAATGAAGAACCTGTATAGAATTGACCCTAAACTTGAGCATTATGGCTTAATGGTTGATTTGTATGGTCGAACAAGGCTTCTAGAAGAAGCCATGAACTTCATTAATAAGATGCATGTGGAACCTCATGCTGATGCATGGATTGCGTTGCTCACTGCTTGTAGAATGTACAATAAGGGAGAACTGGGTGAGTTTTCCTTGAGAAAGATGGTGAAGCTGGAGTCCAAGACTGATTGTACTTTTGTTCTTTTATCTAACATATACGCCGATGATAAGAACTGGGAAAGGGTTAGCAGTTTGAGGAAGATGACGAAAGCAGATGGTGTGAATAAAGTCCCTGGATGTAGTGTAATTGAGGTTTACAGCGAAGTCCACAAGTTTATTGCTGGAGACAAGTCTCACCTGAGATATGATGAGATAGAGACAATGCTGGCAGAGATCTCTGGTTTCCTAAGATTCTCAGGGTATGCTTTTAACACCAATTCTGATTTTTGATGTGGAAGAGCATATAGAGATTGCTTAGGTAGTATAGAGTGGAAACTTAGTGAGAAGCTAACCATCGACTTCAGTTTAATTGGTTTTAATGGTTTGATCTAACCGAGGTTATGAAGGACCTATGGATTTATTTGGGTTGCCATATGGATAAAATAATATCTAAAATCTGTTATGGAAAATTATTATTTTAGAATTTAAAATAAATAGAAAAATCAGTTAGAGCAAAATAAAAAATAACTAACAGAGCAACAGTAATGTTATTATCTTTGCAAATTATTAATGTAAAATTTAAAATGTATGCTAGATAGTGATTATAAGTCATAAATAATACTAAGTTATGTCCTTAATATAAGAGTTAGATAATTAGCTTGGAGAGATAAAGGAAGTTAGTTATATGAAACAAATATGGATTGATTTTCCTGGACTACCATATTCATTACAATTGCCTTAGATAAAAACCTCTTAGTGTATGCAATGAAGAGGATAATTTGCAAAGTGGGAACAAAGTTATAAAGCTCAGAGATGAAGTGGTCTAACATCCTACATTTATGAGCAAATCCAGCTCTCCCACTAGTTCTTATACTAAGGACTGGATGCAGTATTTGTTAATCCTCATATTCTATATGATGCAAACCGAAAAGGGGGAGGGGACATTTTTAGTTCATTATAAAATTTTTAATTAATATGAAATTTAATGTTAATATACAAAACAAAATCTATAGCAAGCTTATCAGTTACAGGTATTGAATAGAGTGACTTATTTTTGGAAATTTTGTACAATGCATGATTTTTTTAATAAAATCTAAGATATAGTAAGTCATAATTTTAACAGGCTATGAAGATTGCACTTCATTTCTTAGATGTCATACATTGTAAAAAAAACTCGTCTGGTCATAATAACTTTAAAAGAATGATATAAAGACATAATAATAAATTAGGCAGAGTATCTTAAATTTGAGAACGTTTCAAGAGATATTAAAAATTAGCTGTATAATTCTTCTCTTCTCAGTTGGAATAGAACTTTTCCTTCTTACCCATTGCCTCTATCAACCATGCTCTATCTAACATGCCACTTTTGCTTCTTAATGCAAGAGATATATATCTAATTTGGGTAAATTAAGGGAATTAGTTATACTATTTATTTGTAACAAAAATGGGTTGATTTTTCTAAAATACCATCTTTCATCATGATTTCCTTTAGAAGGAAACTCTTTAATGTGTGCAATCAACATAGACCTCTAGGGAATTACTAATTCGGTAGACAAAGTGGATTGAGGTCTTGAGGACCAAATCCAGTCTCTAGCTAACACTTGGTAGTAGTTTTTTTCTTTTGGGTGAAATGGTAGTAGTTTATTATGAAGGGGACAATCCTTCCTTGTGAAGGGTGTAATGATCATTATTAGGGTTGCATACACAAGTTGTCCGGCCTCATGCAGGTAAAGAAACAGCATTAATTTTCACTTGGAGGCATTTATGAACAGTTAAAGACTGAGCTATTATGATTAAGATTCTCAAGTCACATCTAGAGAAGTTACAAGTACAGCACAAACCAGCAAAACATGGGTGTACATTAACCTACTGTGTTCAGGTGCATCCAGAATGGACCACTAAAACTCTTGTAATCAAAAGAGACTGCTAGAAGCTACATCCAAGTATTAGTTCTCAAATCAATTGATTTAGTTTGAGAAATCTATTTGAAACTGACAACATATATGATAATATATTTTCACTGGCTTAACCTCCATGTCTACCCTACTTTTCTGGCCCATGAAGATTCCTTACAATTCTTCTGACTTTAATGAACATGTCACAGAGATTTAGATTTTGCTGATGGGTTATTGTTTATAGATCATATCTGTGCTGCTCATGTCACTTCAAGGCTGAAAAACCAAAAGAAGAATCCGTGTCCTTTCACTTTCTGGATCTAATTTGATCGACATCATAGATTGATTCATTGTGAAAATAGGTAGAAAAGAATTTATTGCACTAATTTCTTCTTGTTTGAAAATTGGAATCGGCTGGTCCAAAAGCGCCTGTTATCAAGTCCCTCACAATCCCTTTATTTAATAACACAATAGTTTTCAATTTACATAGTTTTCAATTTACCCTTATATGGGAGAGACTTGAGAAGAAAATTTTGTTTGCATGATTTTTATATTTACTGTATGATTAATCTATCTATTGAGATCCCTAGGTTGCTTGGGGAATGAACCTTGAAATTTTCCTTAAGCATGATGGGGACTTGGTAGTATAGAATACTAAGTTTTACTTTGAGGAGATGGTTACCCATGGAGAGTTCTGAACTGCAGGAGGTCACATGAAGTGTAGCAGCTGAGACATCGGTTTTCCATGGTAGCCAATTGATGAAGACCTGGTATTGAATGATATGCTCAATGGGGTATTTAAGCAGGTTGGTTGTCCCATCTCAACATCTAGCTTTTGGAGGTAGGGTTCCCATCTCGTTTAGGTATCCATTAAAGCAACAGTCAAATGTAATCATAGGGTTATCTAAATAGAAACACCAATAATGGAGTTTGTTTCAGCAAGATTTATCTTTCATATGTTTGCCTGACTATTTTAATGATTGGCTTTGATGTATTCATCTTGAATAGAGGAACAAATCTCATGAAGTATACACTTCAAGTTGTGTATCGATCCAGTTACACTGGATAAGGATGAACATGAAGGAATCTGAAGGCAAGTGACAGAACATTGGATCCAAAACTAACCCCATCTAATTAAGGAACCAGATTCTAAGGGAACTATCATGGAGCTTGAAATATGCAATTTTGTCTTTGAAGGGTCCCATGAAAATCCCTCTTCACCTACACACATAATGTTCCTACTGAGAAGGACTTGTCTTTCTCTTATTACATGATAGATACTTATAGAAAGACAAAACAAAAATGATCAATACGCAATTGCTGGTTGAAATTTTCTGGGTTAATTCATTATTTGGTCTTTATAATTGGCCCTCCTTTTTGGTTTTAGTTCATATAATTTTAAAGTATCGGTTTTGGTTCTTCAAAGGGTGAAATGATCCATATTTTTATTAGAATATAGAGATTAATGTTTTAGACAAAAAGAATGTTGTAGGACCAAAACTTATTCTTTGAAATTATAATAACTAAAATCAAACTGAAGCCACACTATTAGGACTAAATATTGTAATAACCCAAATTTTTTCATTACTTGATTAATGAGTCAATCGTTCATGCTGTTGAAAATGTTGTTGCCATAATGATGTGTGTTGTACTATAGAAAAGCTACTAGTGATGCAATTGTTAATATGGAAGTTAAGAAGCTGCTTTCTGTATTGTTCTTTAGATAATAAAGTAATACAACGAACATGTGCGTCCACCGCCTGTTGGTCTAAAACATATTCTCGCAGTTAAATTAAAGTGCACATGAATTACTGGTGACAATTAAGTCAAACGGAAGGAATTGAATTTTCTTTAATTAATAATATCAAATATCAAATACTAGATACTTATAACATAAGAAAGCATACAATGGTAGGCCCACATTTTATCATACCTTTTATTTACATACAAATTCCCCTAATTTACACAACTATTATTTTTTTAACCAAAAAATAATCCCCATTTTTAGGGAATTTTGTTGTATAAATGTTTTTTTGTTTTAAGTACATGTATCATCATAATGGAAGTAAGAGTGAGAATTCAAACATCGGTTCACATATTACGAGGGATTAGCCCTTCCATGAGACTCAACCATTGTTTGTGTTGCATACATATAGGATTGCTTATTCTAAACTTTTCCAAGACTTTGAGATAGATGGTTTTGGGTAATTATGATGGTTATAGGTTATAGTGCAATGAACTTGATTATTAAGCCATTATTATGAAATAATAATTCAGATTTTATAAATGCAATTCATGCAATACTCTTTATTTCCTCAGTCCATAAATATATGAGCTAGTGAAAGATTCAGTTAGCCACAACGAAGAGTTATGCCCTTTTCTTATTTTTCTTTGCTATATGCTCATTTAACCTTGTCTTTTGATCTTTGTAATCTTCCACTTCCTCCCTTCAACTTCCAGTAAAAGTGTCTTTAACGAGTTCTTCCATACCAAATGAAAATAACTTTTATAAATCAGTTATTTAACCAAGGATAGAAGTGAGTACGTAGTAAGAGCTTACACACGGACCGATAACAAATGAATCAAAATACTGCAAAATCTTTAAAAGGAATCACAAATAGCTTTAAATATTGAATAGTGTTTTCTATTCGATACATGAAATATGTAAGAGTTAGATGTCAACATAATTATTCCGAAAGGAATGATACCAACGAATATAAGCTATGACAATTCTATATGAAGGTGGTCCCAATAAATCGCCCAGGAGCCACTAGAAAAGTAGCAATTTAGTTAATGATTTTGTAGCAGTTTTAACTGTAAAGAGTGGATGTAATTGCAGTTCAATAAATCGTCATAAAAGCCACCATGTCAATTGGTTTTGTAGTGGTTATTCAAAACCATTGTTCGTATGGTTAAAACTGCTACTAGAGTCTTGTAGCGCTTCAGAGAAACTGGTGCAAAGAGGAGTGAAGATGAGAAACATGAGGAGATATTTGTAACGGTTTGTAAACGGTTATTAGTGAAAGAGCATTTCAGAGTTATCTTTTAATGTTTGTTGCAGTTAAAGAACCGTTACTAAACTATTAGATTTTTTTAACAAAGAAATTTTAGTAGCACCTTTAAACCTATAATTCCACTCAAATTTTTAGAGAATAAGCTTCCAGTCATAATTTTGACCCAAAATACTTCCCACCATAAAATAGGTTTGTAGCGGTCCAAGAGCCGCGACTAAGGTATATCATAATTTTTAAAAAACAAATTTTATTTAATTAAAGGAATATTTTAATTAGAGTATTTATTGTTTAGATTAAATATAAAATTGTATTTAGTTAAAAATTTTAGTTATTAAAATTAAAAAATTAATTCAACTTAAATGTTAAGTTGTTAATTACAAATGGATTAAATGGTGCATTTAGGATGAAGGGCTAAGGTAGAAATATAAACAACCTGAAAATAGAGATATTATTAGTATATTTAGAATTGTATTATGAAGTAAATGAGAATAAGATAAAATAAGTACCAAATGTGAAAGTAAAAATATGTTGAACCGGATTTGACATGGAGTAATGAAGGAGGAAAGGAAGAAAGACAGATAAGTGAAGGAGAATTAGGATAAGAGAAAAAGAAGAGCAAGGAATGGGACAGGGTAGAAGGAGTATTTATAGGATGTCTGACATGAATTAACAATAGTTTTGTTAGTAGTGGTTTTAGCCATTTAGTAGTGGTTTAGAATCTCTCCAAAAATGTGTGAATTTTTTAATAAAAAATATTTCCCTTTTACTAATTGACACATATGAATTATTTATTCGCGACCATTAGCCCTGACAAGGTGTAGATTGTCATCTCCTTCAGGGAAAAAGTTTTTAAAATTAGTAGGATGAAATGACTTGCTTCAAAGTTTATGTATTCATCGCTATCACCCATGTCATAAAGATGTCTTAGCTAAAAAATGAACAACCATAATTCAATCTTTATGTTTATCATCTTCCACATATTAAACTTGTTTTGGCTCTGATGCTAGAATATATGGTTTATCATCTTGAGATTCATTGGCGTAAATGAGCTTTGAGAAATTTATAGATGTAATTCCCAACTTATCAATGCGGTTCCATAATCGTTGCAAATTTAAAATTCAAATATTCTACTCGTTACCATTTATAGCAACTTATATCGCTACCAGAAAAATCAGATTTAGCGACGGAATTAGCGACGAAAAAATCAGCTTGAGCAATGAAAAAATCAGATTTAGCGACGGAAAAAGTCAGATTTTGTCGCTAATATAGCGACAAAAAATTTCCCTCGCTAATTCTGTCACTAAAATGGTGATATTATTCCATACTTATCCGTCGCTAAATTAACAATTTCATCGCTAAATGCGTTATATTCCATCGCTAAATGAGCAATTACGTGTTTTTAGGATCACCGTATTTGGCAATTTTATCACCGAGTTTACCTCTGATTTTAGATATAAATCAGCTACGCATTCATAAAAATATTTTATAAACAAATCATGTTTAATCACACAATTAACCAAATAATCAAATTTTAAATAATAACAATATCAAGTACATATTGTCTTTAATCATAAAGATATATTCTAATGTCTAATAAGTCTTAAAGTTAAAAAAATACATATAAAAGTTAAGAAGTCCAAACAATACAATCATTGTTCAGTGATTTAGAATTGGTTGATTGGAAGAATCTCCAAAACATTTTTCGAATCTACACCCCACCAACTGCATTTATAGCACGAGTCTTCCATAGATGGCTACTTGCACTAGATGATTAGGAGACTCGTAATTATCAGCTACTCTTGATAAAGATTGCATTGTAACAGGGAATCCTTGGCCCATCTGCAACATTACCATTCAACTGAATTACTTAAAAGATATCTACATCGATTACAATTATTGAGTTTAGATGCAAAGTATAATACCAAAGTTCCCGATATTGTAAGCATGAAGCAAAAAAATTACCTGATGATGTGTCCTTAGCAACACTTTGCCCCATAAATTTGTGTAAGGATGTCTAGCATAGTATAACAGCTTTGCCCCAGAAATTTGAATAACTTGGCTGAACATAACCAATAAATTTTGGTGCATTATCATTGTCCATTGAAAAGGACTGCGAAAACTACATACAAGCGGATAAAAAGGACTGCCAGATAGAATGAGCAAAGCATATCTGAATTCTTAAAACAACACCTGAAAGAAAATCAATTTGATGGCAAGTTCTGATCAGGTCCTTTGCCATTACTCTCACTGCCTCCTAATCCACAAATTGTTTGAACCAGATCAAAACAAAGAGAATCAAAATTTTGTTCCTAAAGAAATGAACAAAACTTTTATCGTGACACAAGTGCTAATATCATCCTTAAAAGTTACAACAAAAAGGACCCATGCGAAGCATATCAAATATGCATTCTGGGTATTTGGAGCTAGCTTGAACTAAGTCTATCAATTTAAACTACCTGGAAAAGGTGCATCAGAAATACTTGAAAATGAACATTATGCTCAGGCACAACATTGTTCTTCTCCAGCACAACAATAGGTCTGCCAACAAAATCCCAATGGGAAATTTTTGTCTGAAAGTAATCAAATAAATATGCTTAAAAACCAAACCAAGAGTGGTTAAATGATAAAATAGCAGCAGATATCAATTTGACAATACCTCCTGCCATTGTTTCACAGGAAATGGAACAGATGCAGAGATTTCGCTAGAACCCTCAGGCAAAATAACCTGTAATTCAAATCATCACTCAGACCAATAAAGACTGAACTATTACCTACGAGGTCAATATAAGCAATGCTTTGAAGACTCTATGACACTATAAGGCATTCCAGGTCACTTTAAAAGAAAAAACCATGTGAAATTAGAGGTATCCACAGTAAAAAGTTTAGAGAAAAGCTTCTTAATATTAGAAAAAAAATAAGAAAATGGAATAAATAAACATGCAGTCGATTGGTTTGATTCACATTTATCTTGGTGCAACTTTATCATAGACCAAGTTGAAATTTCATACACAGAAAAGTTAAATTCATTTTCTCCTTGCATTCTCTTCTTGATAAGAAAATGTTTCAAACTGAAATGTGCTTTTGTACAATAGGCTCCCCACTACAAGATCGCTTTTCAACGCAAAAGATGGAAATAAACATTAAAAGAATATAATCATCTCATTTACCTTCACAAAGAGATTATCAACTACCAACTCTTTCATAGGTGAGCCAAAAGTGATAATGACATGTTTCCCATCCAGACTTATACAAGCAGCATCAATTCAGATAATACATGAACAGAAATTGATGCCTCAGGCATCTTGCTGGTTGTCAGGTCCTGAAGTCCAAATTTCTGATAAGAAAAGGTCATAAGAATAAAAAGGATAACCTAATGAAGCATTTAATACTAAGACAATTCACCTAAATTTTCTCTGCAAGCTCTAGTACTGTCATCCCCTTGCCACCCTCAAGATATAACACATGAAATGCTGCAAACTTGACCGTTCTAGGAGTCAACCAGTGCCTGTTTCTCTGAGGGGCTAATAGACCTCTTGCATTTTTGCCATTGCATTTTTAACTGTTGAACCATTGCGAAGTGTGGAGATTCACAAGATCCCCACATCCCACAAGATTCACAAATTTAACATAAAAAGATCTCAAGGCTGTAACAAATAGAAGCAATATCCAAAATTATGTGTTCCCCTCAAAATTGGAATTAAAACAATAGGGTATTGATGTAACATAAGAAATCCTAAAAGTCTTGAATTAACGCAATCAATTAACATGAAGAACATGAAGAAATTCTAAAATTTCTGGCCATGTTGATTGATTCAAGTGGTGCTGCCAATTTCTTATATCAAAGCCACATGCATACATGGAATATTTAAAAAATAAATTTAAAAGGCAGCATTACATTAAAAGGGAATCAATTGGAAAACAATCCACTGAATGGCTAAAAAGCATTACATTCTGGTTTGCCCCATTCAGAATACCAACAAAGGTCATATTGACTCACATAGTCATAAAATGCCTGCAAAAATTCATCAAGAGTAAAAGGCCACACTCAAGGACATCTGCAAATGTAATCAGAAATCTCCAAACCTATAATACACCACCAAAGCTTTAAAACCATGAATTCAGGAGCCAAATAAGTATACAAGAAGCAACATTATGCATTAACGAACCAAAAGAACTGATAAAAGATAGGAACTAAGCACAGACAGAAAATTAAATCATTTCAGTTGGGAGGCCATTATTTCAGAGCTGTACACACGCGCGTGCGCACACACACACATATTTCAAAATGCTTGAGTTGAGAATATTTTACAACCTCACCACAAAGGGTGTAACTAATAGTAGCTGCGACCAAGATTCCAAGACCATTTCATTCTTGTCGAATCCAGAAATTGTCAAATAAATGCCAAAAAGGGAAAAGAATGTATGACTTACTAGCCACTTGTCATGCGCATAAAGGACATTATTAAGCATATTCTCAAACAACAAGTAGTATCCCATCCATTCTGAAATGCTTATGTCAACCTTAGCGACAGGAAGTTCGAGTTCTTCAATCTTTCCCTTCAGAACTGTTATAACTGTAAAAAAAATCACATTTTGGTATGTTTTAGTTCTCACAGTATCCTTCAACATTTCTTGCATGTTAAGTGGCTTAGAGAACAGAGGTAAATGAAACCCAATGTTAGGCTACCAAGGCTTTAGGAAATAAATCATGGCACGGTAAAGCAACCAGCCAAGTGAAGAACATTGGAAAATCATTTGCCAAGTGAAAAATGCGCAACAAAAAGTACAATGTAATATTCAAATACAAAACATGACCTTCAATTCACTCCTATCATGCATAAAAAATTATAGCGGGGTAGATCAAAGCATTATTCTGGTAGAGCCAGAAATACTATATACTCATTAATAGTAAGAGGGAAAAGCTCTAGAAATCTGTACTACATTACATTCATGCTTTAGTAACCTAATATTTGCAACTAAAACAAAATTGAAATCGCAAAAGCAGCACCCAGAAAAAAAAGAAGGGACAAGAAAACAACAACTCCCATCAGATCTCAGGAACTGAATGTTGGTAGTAGTAAAATATAACAAAGTCATGCGATGAAAAAACATTAAAGTGCTATTTTCTTTTAAGCTATATAGCTAACCCCCAAAAATAGAAAAGAAAACAAAAGTGGATTGAACAAGCATAGCTGAAGCCAATGAAATGAAATTTGTTTAGGTCATCACAGAATAAACCCAGCCAGTAAACAGGGATGATAGAACTGAGGTAGATCTGGGCACACGAAAGGACGATGGAGCTAGCTGGAACTGGGTTGAAGGAGCCTGCTTGGTGATGCACAACAGGGACAGACGTCGGAGCTTAAAATGACGAATGAAACAGGGACTGAGCTCGCGCCTAGGGGTAGATGGACATCGACGGGTCTGAGCTCGGGTTGGAGCTGTTGGAGTGGGTTCTGGGTTGTGACGGCGCCTGTTGGCTTTGGGCGATCGATGGACAAGATGTGAACAGGGAAGCGAACGGGAAGCTGACAACACGGAAGGTTGAGCTCACGACAGACGAGCTCGTGACTAGCTGGACAAAACAGGAACAAATGGAGCTGGATGATGGTGTTAAGCCTTAGGTCTTCTTGCACTTTGAGAATGAGAGGTAAGACGAGGAGCATGGCGGACGAAATTGATGGGAATGAAGAGGAGAGAAAAGAGTATGTGTATTGAAGTATGAAATTAGGGTTTGAGGGTGTGGAGGGAAATTGAAAAAATAAGAGGGAAAATTTCATTTAAAAAATTAAATTTTGTGTCAACCCTTCAACTTTTAAACAAAAGAGAGAAATTAAAAAAATAATATATTAACTCATTTATCCCTCTAAAATTTCATGTTAAAAATAAATATAAATAAATTAAATTAGAGAGGAATATAATATTTCTCATTAATTGGGTTACTTAGAAAGGAATATCTAAGTCGTCGTTAATTTTTCTCGCTAATTTGAAAAATTAGAGAGGAATATAATATTCATTGCTAAATTCCTCGCTAATTAGGCATTTTAGAGAAAAATATCCGAGTCGTCACTAATTTTCCTCGCTAATTTGGACATTAGAGAGGAATTTAATATTCCTCGCTAAATTCCTTGCTAATTGGGTTATTTAGAGAGGAATATCAAAGTTGTCGCTAATTTTTCTCGCTAATACGTGATTTTCTAGTAGTGTATGGGAACCGCTACTACATTCAATGAGCAAATTGTAGTGGTTTCTTAAGGAACTACGATGGTCAATTTTCCAAAAATTTCAACTTTAACTATCTATAAATAATAAATGACTTAATTTATAAAATAAATATATTATAATTATATATTAATTAATATTCAATATATAAAATAAACAAACTCAAACAATAAGTGACAATACCTAATATATATGTAATGTTCAAATGGATACAAATATGTTTCAAATAAAAATGCATACAACTAAAAAAAAATCAAGGGTTAGCCCATCTATTCTCCTATTCTTCAAGAGACTTTTCTACACCTTGGCTAGCTTGTTAGGGTTGGGGTCATCCTGAGCTGGTGGAGACATGAAGAATCTAGGAATAGGAGCGTGCTATGGAGGACCAATGTCAAGTTGGCCATCTGAAATGCTATCTACAGCATGACATTTGTAGCCCCTTTCCACATCTCCATCTAAGCCCACTGACCAGACTGAAATATCTCCTTCCAGTTCATTCAAAATATGATTGCACCAAATAATGTAGTATAGGGAACGATTAATCGTTCTTTTCGAGGAGCACTTTTATTGGAAAACCTAGTCTACATTAGCTATAGAACATGTTGATTTTGGTAAAAGGGGGTTTTGGTTATTAAAACAATGGTGCAATAAACATGGAGATATGATGATATAGGCCTTGATGATGGAAACTTGGAATCATTGCTGTTAAAATAATGTGAGAATTTGCAACTCAAGTTTTAGATAAAAACCTTAGCAACTGATTAGGTCTAATGTTCCAATTAGTGAAAACTTGCCTTGATCAAAGTTAAGTAACACCTTTAAAAAACACTGTTTAATACCACTTAGAGTGCAATTGAATGGATAATGCAAGTTCTTCAATAGGTACAATCTGTAACACCTCTTATTTATCCCTCTTAGCTTCTATTATAATTATTTGGAATCAATTAATGGCCTCAAACAACTTACAATGTCAAAATGGACCAAATTGAAACTTTCATTTTGGTGAAAGTTACTATTCACAGTTTTTCGGGCCAACTTTAAAAATTCATAACTAATTCTAGAAAAATTAAAACTGAGTGGTTCAAACTTCTATTTGAAGCTTACAAATTCCTTTATGAGGAAAAAAATACTAATTTGTACAGAAACTTGTCCATTTGGTACAGATTAATTCGCAAAGTTGTACTGTTCATATGGTGATTTTTCATTTTTCCCGGATTTTCTGTGATTTTTCGCCAATTTTGGACAGTCATAACTTTCTGTACAAAACTCCAATTTCAGTGATCTTTGGCTCGTTTTAAACCTTGAAATGTGAAATATTTTTCCATGAAATTTCAACTCATTTGAAGTTCAATTACTCTATTTTCCGACAGGGCAAAATAAGGGAAATGACCAACTTTACTTCTAGCACTTGGCCAAATTTCAGCTCTACTTAATTTCATAAATTATCATTTGATTTCTAAACCATTTTTAACCATATTAACCTATGTAGTTGGGCATTCTTAAAGCATACACTAATTGTCATAGATCCATGATACATAAACAAGTTTCATTACATTACAAACTTCAAACATAATAACATAAATTTCATAATAAAATCCACAACATTGCACATTAAACTTTGCTTCATGAATCGACCGCTTTCTCCTTACCCTTGAGTGTGCTTCCACCTAAAAATGGTTAGTGGGGGAGAATGAGATTTTTGAAAATCCCAGTAGCAAAACTATCTAACATACTTTCATAAAATGCATGACAACTTTCTAAATGAATGTGGATGAATAAAAGTGTAACATGAAACACATAAATGCATATGGCCATAGCATGAACATGCACACATCCACACTTTCATCACCATAAAGTTCAAAACAAGTCATGCATCAATCAAAGGAATTTTGATGATAACATAAATTAGAGTTAGATGGTCTTGCTACCTTGTGTCTTTATTTTCCTTTAACTTGGGCGTTCTCTTGCTCACTTTGAAAATCGCTCTCTTGCACCAAAATGTTGCCTACACAATTGACAACATTATGGCCATCAATTATAAGCCATTTCCAAGATAAAAACTAAGGTAAATCTCCCTTAAACTCTCTCTTGAATTACATAAGCCTTAAGACATCAAACTTGTCTTTAATGTTTTCTAATGCTTCCAAAATTTTGGGCTCACTTTTACCCTACACAAAAACTCATTTTAAACCCATTGGAAGCATCAAAATCATCAAAAGAAACTTCCTTCATCAAGAACTAGCACAGGCTGAGACACCCACCCAATTTCCATAAATGTGATTTTTCAACTTTCATCACTTATACCACTTAATTCTTGTCCCCAAATTCATATTCATGCATGGTATAACTTGATTTTAACTCTCCTATATCAAATGAAAAATTGGGCAGCACCTCCCCTAAAACTTCATGATTTCCCAAAATTCAAAATCACAAAAACAATCTCAAACAATCACAATATATATACCAAAACACTCCTTACAACACAAGAAGGCTTTTACCACCAATCAATGGTTCTAAATCCCTCTCTTTCTCACTTTGCTCTCAAAAACCCTAGGTATCCAAACTTTAGAAAGAGAGTCCAAATTAAAATTCCAATCCATGGAAGTTGTAGAGGAAATTGAGAGGAAGAATTTGATATGTAACATAAGGTGTAACTCTTTCTTACCTTGAGATTTCAAGAGCACTTCTTCTTCCTTGAGACAAAAATGGTGTCTCTCTTCTCTCTTTTTCCAGCTGCAAAAGTCGGTCACAATGGTGGAGGAATGGAGAGAAAAAGGTATTTATAATATCTCATGAAAATGGAATGGAAGGTTGATATATAACCTTACTAAGGAGGTTAATCCAAGGGCTAAGATTTAGCCACACCTCCACCACTTGTTTAACTTTTATTGGCTAGTCAAAAGTGTCATCATGAGGATAAAAAAATCTGGTTGAGGTTTGATTACACTAACCAAACCAAATTTCATTCGGTTACTTCTACCGATTACACTTTTTACCGGTAAGCATAACTTTATTTTAGTAAATCTTTTTCTACTTTTCTGGAGACCTCATGTAATATCCATAATTCCCTCTCAAATATATTAAAATCATCATCCTCAAAATGTCCCTTAATCTTATCAAAATCAACAGGATTACTTTATCCGGTCTAAAACTCCTGAAAACACGTAATCTTAAGATAAATCATTTTTAGGGTCTTAAAATTTTCTACATTTTTCATTGATACTCTAGCCCTTTTTATTTCCCCAAAATACCTTCTAGATTGTCCAAAATTAATTTTTGGAATAAATTATATTTCGGGGATTTTTCGGCCTTTTTCCTCATTTTCAGGAAAATAGCCTTTATCGTACATTGAGCAATAATTTTGTAACATGCTATAAAATTCACTGAATTTTTCTAGACTTTGATTTTTTGGTCTTAGAGAACTCATGATACCTTAAATAAATATTTTCAATCATCAAATCTTTAAAATTCCATAATTCCTCATCCAAATCGAATTTCAACAATCGGTTGAATCTCTGGTAATCAATGAGTTCTGCTCTATCTTTTGGGCAATGTGAATTTTTCTGATTTTTGGTCAACTATTTGACTTTGACTTTTTCAAATGACCAAAATGCCCTTTTTACATTCTATCTTTTCATAAATTTCCATTTTACCCTTGACCTTTTCTCTCTTGATCTTCTGGTTACTGACCCCCTTGGCACGTCCCAGGAGGTTACCCATCCTAAAATTGCTCCAGGGTGAGCACGCTTAACTTTAAAGTTCCTACTGACTTCCATCCATAAGCCAATTTGATTCTGCGACTTACAGCCCAACAGCATCAACTTTTTCCTTACTTTCTATCCGTGGACTCTAACTTGACTTTTGATTACTGGTTTAGCCCTTTTTATCCAATGACCATATTGCCCTTGGTCTTTATACTTAATAACATTTATGTCCCTGGCTTACATTCTTAGAAATCTCAAAGCCTTGGGACTAAATTGACCAGAGTCCTTTCAGTCCACCGACATCTTTTCTTTTTGTACTCTTATTTCTGGGCCTTATCTTATCTTATAACTATAAGCTTGGCCTCTATGTCGGTTTACAGGAAAGGGTGGATATTACACAATCACAACCACAAAAATTAAGTAAACTAAGTAGTTATTGATAATCATTGACAATCCTTCAATATCAATTATAAAAAAATCCAATTCAATGGCATAGTCTAGTCACGAGATTAACCAATTGATAATCACGGTTTGTATAGCAGTAGAAATTTTTAAATCTAGAAATAATCAAAGCATGTTTAAATATAGAACTAGACTAAGAAAACCCCCTAGTATATCCATGAGCTCAGGCTCTTGTCCTCCATCACCAAGAGACTATGGAATTTAGCCTCTAATAGCTCTAAACTTGATTCGATTGCACCAAATTTGTTCTGCCATGAGGGAAGCCAAAAAGGGAATGGAAGCATGGAGAATGTGGTAGAAGTGATTTGATCCATTTAGAATTTTAGAGAAGGGTGTAAAGATGGAGAAAAATGGAAGATGGATGGATGGAATGGGGTAGGCTTAAAAGAGAAGTGGCTGGGGCTCTACCCTGTAAATCTGCAGAGTGGAGAGGTGTGTTTTCGTGGCTACTCTTTCCCATATATGTAGCAGGTGAATAACTTAATCCAAAATGCACATCTCACTAACATGCATTGAGGTCACAACCTAGAAAATCCAAGTAGCGACTTTAATATTTGAAGTCGTGACAGTATACATTTGAGGTCGCGACATTAAGGTTTAAGTTCTTCATTCTACAAAACACACAGCTCTTTCAACATACGTCTAGGTCACGACTAGATACATCTCAATAATGACCTCATAGTGGCGAGAGGTACTGGGACTTTTTATTGGCTCTTCATGAATTTATGGCTCCTTCAATGCTCCATCTTAATCTTTAAGTCTTCTCCAAATGCCTACAACCATAGGCAAAAAGCTTTGCAATAATTAAACAAATTAAAGATCAAAGCATTTACAGTGTGGATGAGACTGTAAACTGATGCACTGTAAAATTTGTATATATTAAATTACTCGAGAGGGATATATATACATCAAGGAGGAGCCTTCTTATTAATGTCTCATTATTATAATTAAATACACAAAATCATAATTATAATTCTAATTCCTGATTGTAAAGGATATATTTCCTAATATATATCTCAATCATATCTCAACATTCTCCCTCAAGTTGGAGCATAAATATAAATTAAGCCCAACTTGTTACAAAGATAGTCAACCCTATCCCAGTAAGGGCCTTTGTCAAAAGGTCGCCTAATTGATCACCACACCGCACATATCCTGTAGAAATGAAGTTCTCCTTGATCTTGTTTCTAACAAAGTGACAATCAATCTCAATATGTTTCGTTCGTTCATGAACACAGAATCGGAGGCTATGTGTAAGGCAACTTTGTTATCACACTATAACTTTGCTGGTAATGACGCACTAAAACTGACCTCCTTCATCAGTTGATAAATCCATACAATCTCTTGAGTTGATTGTGCCATAGCTCGGTACTCAGCTTCTATGCTTGATCGTGACAACACATCTTGTTTCTTACTCTTCCAAGAAACCAAATTCCCACCCACAAAGACACAATATCCTGTGGTAGATCGTCTGGTAGCTTTTGATCTGCCGTAATCAGCATCACAAAAACACTCAATTTTAGTATGACCATGATTAGTGTAAAGTATATCACAACCTGGCGCTTCTTTTAGATAATGCAAAACATGCTCTAAGGCTTCCCACAAAACTGATGCACTGTAAAATTCATATCTATTGAATTACCCGAGAGGGATATATATACATCAAGGAAGAGTCTTCTTATTAATGTCTCATTATTATAATTAAATAAATAAAATCATAATTCTAATTCTAATTCCTGATTGTAAAGAATATCTTTCCTAATATGTATCTCAATCATATCTCAACAGAGACAAATGATCCATTTTTACCCTTAAATTAGCAAAATGCAATGCATGAATCAATAATAAAAAAGGGTAGAGATGCATTCAAAATAAAGGTAACAATTTTACAAAACATCATAAAGCACTTAAAAACCATGTAAATATTAAGTTCTATCACTCCCCACACTTAAACCTTTGTACTTCTGGATAAAGACTTAAATCATTCCAATGAAAGTACAAGGATAATCGAGGAAGTTAGCATGCTTAGGAATGATCCCAAAATTCAATCAAACAACTTCCTCTAGGAAAACAAATATGATATCATGAACAATGTCAAACAATTGATGCAAAGTACCATTAATTCTAAATGAATGACCACCAGAGATTTGCTCACACGATACAAGTGTTTACTCACTTATCTCTCCTAATGGGGTTCTTCTCAATCAAAATTCAAGTAGAAAACACCTTATAAGCTTTTAATAATTCTCAAAACTCCACTAATATGCATCAATGCAATGAAACAAAGGACTTTATGGCTTGTAATGGTGGAAATAGGCCAAATGGAATGAATGAAGAGGAGAAATAAGTGTCATGTACATGCTTGTTGTTGATCAATGACTTAAGAGTAACATCTAATTATGAAATGAAGCTCTGTAAAGATTATTTAGAATGCCTTATTTTCTCCTTCTCTCTTTTCTCCTTTTTTTCTTTTTCTGATCATTTTTCTTTTTTCTATCTTTTTTTGTATGTACATAGCATTCTACTATATACACTTATCTTTTCTTCATGAACAGATTCAACTTTAATTTTTTTTCAAGATGTCTTGAGTTTCTAAAGGGATGTACATACACAACACTCAGTGAATGGCTCAAAGGGGGTAACAAATAGTGTAAATGATGATAGGGTTGAGTATGGGAAATAAGGTGTATAAATGAATGTCTCGATCATTCTCATCACACTAACACATGTTAAGCTTTAACTAAAAGCTATAACAGGTTTTAGAGAATGTAAACCACATGAATAATCACTTACTGTAGGAATTATGGTTCAAGAATATCCTTCTAACAAGGGTTTTTTACCTCCAATCAATATGCACTATTCATCAGGCATTAGGACACTTATCACAAATGAAAACCTTAGGATGATGATTAAAAAGGATAATTAAAGAACATACGTGGTTTCCAAAGGTACTTGTAAAATCTCAAGGAAATTATTTTCAAGGCCCATGATTCTTAAAAATTTTAGATGGGCATGTTTTTCAACTAGGATTTAACAACAAGCACAAGGACACAAAACAAATCAATGCAGACCAATCCCTCTCCCATACTTAAACAATGAATTTTCCCCAATGCATGATATAACAATAAAGCACATGTGAGTGGTAAAGGTGTGACAAAAGAATCGAGCCTAATAGGGGAGAAAAAAACCAGCTTTTACTAATAGATTCATCTTCGCCCACACTTATTTTCTTCATCAACCAAATAAGCTCAACCAATCATATGAAAACAAGAAGAAAATAAGTAAGAAAAGAGACAACATTTTGCTTAAATCTGACTCTCATAACAATTCTCATCATAGATTAGTAACATGCATTTCTTCATCACAATTCTCCCAACAACGGACTTTCCTGGAGGTGGCTCTGGATCAATATATAAAGGTCCCAAAGCATAAGGCTGGAAATTGTAGTCTTGCCTAGTGTGATTATGCTAAACAAACATTGGACCAACAATAGTATCTAATCCAAAAATACAAACATGGAGAGATAGAGTAAATTGAGGGTATTTTAGAAACAAAACTCTCGAAGTAGGGATCACAACCAAGAAAGTCAATGAGATTCCCTTCAGTAGGAACCAAACAAACAGTTAAATTTTTAATATCCTTTTTTCAATGGATAAGTGAAAAGTGTGGAATCCAACTAATAGTTGTTGGAGCACGACATGTCATATTTGCAATCAATAAAGGTGGGAGGCAAAAGAGAGGAAGAAAAGGAAAATTTAATGAAATCTTCACCTTGATCATTAGATGGCTCTGAATCATGTGGTAAAACACATGATAAAATTTGTTAGAAAGATTCATTTTCATTCACAATCTTATCATTCAAAATCATTGAATCATTCCTTATTAGATCATCCTCCTCAATGTCCAACTTATCACTTTTAGCACTCCTAGAATTATTATATGTATTATACACTTCACCAAAGTTATTTTCATGATATGCAACAAGTTTATCATCCTTTATATCAATGAAAAATGTGCAAATAACATCATCATCATCACGAGAACAAGGAAAATGCTCATTTAATTCGATATTAGCATTATGTCTAGCACTAGGAAGAGAAGCATGTTCAGCACATAAGGGAGCAATGGAAGTGCGACCAACATCCTCAACTAAAGTACCACTTAAACCATTCAAATGAGCATTGACATTTTCAAACATGTGAAGGGAATCAATTACAATCTCTTCATCCACCTTATTATCACTCATATCAATAGAAGCTTCAACAGAAATAGTAGTAGTGAGAGGAGGATTAATCTCCTCAAGTATAAGAGCAATATTACTTAGGTTAATGAATGACTCCTCTGGTTGAGAGGTATAGGGGGCTTGGTTGAGATTTATTTCTTCTATATTTTTGCTTGAATTTCCAAAGCATTTAATGCAATTCTTGCCTTCATGACCCTTTCTTGAGCTTAATTTGGGAGTTAGAGTTGTTGATTTTGATTAGCTTGATATTGAGTGTATTTTCCATGAATAATGATATATTTACACTTAATTTCAATCATGAGCAAGTGATACTTCAAATGCTTGATATTTCATTTTAGGAACTTTAGCAAATAACAAAAGGAATCAACTCTAGAACATTTAACTGCAGCGTAATTCATAATTCGCCACACCCAAAAATCAAGCAGCGAGCAAGAACTCTTAAAAGAGGTTCGCCACAGTGAATATCGTGTATCAGCACCGGATCAGGCTCCAAATGGAAAGAATAACTGACCCATCTTCTTAGATCCAACCCAGGAGGTTAACTTATGCCAATTAGGGTAAATTTCGAAGGGGGACACAGAAGAACAGACACACTCTCATTCTTCTCCATTTTTCTCTCATTTCTCTACTCTCTCAACCCTATCTTAACCTTATCTCATCCCCAATCCCATCATGCATCTCCATTCATCCATCCGGAGTCCTGAACTGCTTGCTATGAGCAGCTGAGCACCTCCGTTCCTCTTGGAGATGAGGATGGCTTGAGTTCAAGGAGCTAAAAAAGGGAGTAGTAGTTTTAATCTCTATTTATGTTATAGATTGCATAGTTTTTGAGTTAGGACTTGTATTTGTATGTAAATACTTGGTCTCGGTTGAGCTAAATTTGGATTACTTGTGTATTGAATTTGCTTTGTGTTTGACTTGGTAGAGTGAAGTCTCATTTCTACCTATTCAATGAGATCTTTGTTGTTCTCTTCTATCTTCCTAGTTGTGCTTGATTTTAAAGGCAATATTGTGTTGAGTTGAATTTTTCACTTGGCGACTTCCGTACACATACTAAGTGTTTTTAAAGGGTTTCATGGAATGGAGTTCATTGCATTGAATTTCTGATCCAGCAAGTTGTTGGGGGTTACATTACAAAACTTAGTGCGAAAACTACTGATTTCCCTCATATTTTGTGAACTATGATGGCTTAAACCATTTCCAAGAGGAAAACAATCATCAAACATCTTTTGCATTTCAACTCTGTTTTTACTGCTTCCCACAATCCAAAAAATCCAAAAAAAAAAAGAAACTCGGCTTTGTAATTATCTTTAGGTCCATACAATTTTGAAATGAAAACGGTTTTTATTTGAGAAGCGAACTCAACCACAAGCTAACTAACTAGTGGTACACGAGGCTTCGTAGAGAATGGCCCTGGAATTGCACCCTATAGTACAGTTTTGATCCGTTTCAGAGGTTTGACAACGACAAAGTTTTTAAACTATCATCTGTGGCATAGTTTCATATCAGAGCTGAAAATCTCCACATTTATTGTTGAGCTTGAACTTCTTGTTCATTCTCTTGTAGGTCTTCAGACTAAGGATTTCCATGCTCACCTTCTGTCCTTAGCCACAACATTTGATCAAATTATACCTTAAAGAACTCATTGATATTGTTAATGCATTGATTAAAACATCTGAGTTAGGGTAAGAAGGAGGAATATCTAATCCACCTTGTTGAATTGTAGTAGGGTGAAGTGGAGGGAGGGTTTTAGATGTGGTTGAGATTGATGGAAAGTGGATTGGAAAGGATAGTCAGATGGGGTGAATGCAGGGTTAGAGGGATATAGGTAGGAAGAAGAAGGGGTTGTTGATATGGTTCATATTATGGAGGGAACTGATTATACGATGGTTCATATAAATGTTGGCCGAGTTCAAATATGGGTTATAAGATGGAAGAAAAGGCTCATAATATGGTATGTAGGGTAGAGATGATGATTGAAAGGTTTAGATGGGTACAAAGGTGGATTGAGGAGTGAAATGTCATATTCTTGACCAAGTTCACATCCCTTTTAACCAAATATTGAGGCTTGAAAATCCCTAATTCACATTATGTGGTTTCAAGGTTTTAACCTATAATGCCTACAAAAAGTAAGAATTTAAGAGTAGAAGTAAAAGTCCAATACAATGAATTCTCAGTGATTCCTAATGATTTTGAGGTGTATGAAGTGCTATACACACTCAAGGTATATGTAAAAGTAAAATTTATGCAAAAATTAACAAGTATGGACACTTAGAAAGATTTTTTTATGAAAAATGCACTGAGGTCGCGACTTGAAGTATACTGAGAGCAATCCAGGAATTGGAGGTTGAAGTCACAACACAAAAGATGTCATATTGTGACTTTAGGCTCCCAGCTCTTTCAACATACATCAAGGTTGTGAATAGATACATCTTAGTCACAACCTCACAAGCTCATGGGACTATTTTTTGGCTCTTCATGAACTTATGGCTCCTTCAATGCTCCATCTTGGTCTTTAAATCTCATCCAAATACCTACAAACGTAGGCAACAAGCTTTGTAATAATTAAATAAATTAAATATTATTACTTTTACTCTTGGGACTATATGAATGACCCATTTTTACCCTTAAATCAGCAAAATTTAATGCATAAATCAATATAATAAAGAAGGGTATAGATGCATGGAAAATTGAGCTAAAATTGTTACTAAACACCATAAAACAATTTAAGAAAACCATGCAAATATTGGGTTCTATTACTCGCTGAGTTTCTACCTATGCCAGCACATGAGCCTAACTTTCCTGGAGCTTGGCTTGCACAATGGCCTCCATACTTCTCTGGATGAAATATAATATACTCTCAAAGAGTGGATAGATAAACACTGAAGCTCTAAATACAAAAGGAATTAATAACATAGAGGTAATTGGACGAAATAAATGCATAATGTGTTGTAGTTGTGTTCTCTTTTGTCTGTCTTGAGTGATCTCCTATTTATAAGTAAGTGGCATTAATTATCCATTAGGAAGATCTTTGTGTATGTTACTCTCCACTTCAATGTCCAATGTTTGACATTAAATGCTTTTGTCTCAAAGAATGGAAAAGTCTGAGAATTCCTCCATTGTGCCCATGCCGGAGAAATGTTCAGAGAAGCACATTCCCTGTTAATAATTCAAAGCATAAAACTTTTATTAAAGAAGTTAAGATTTAAACCAATGAACACAAAAAGGGAGAGATTTCGTAAAAATTTGGGTCTTCTTGTCAGACTGAAATATTGTCAGATAAAGTGAGTACTCGAGTTTCATTTTCAATACTTAAGTGGCGTTTGAAAAATGTTTGGATAAAAATTGAAATTCATGAGATAGTACTCAAGTATTATGTCTATCACTCGAGTTTTAGTAACACTTTTGTTGCCATTCAAGTTTTGCTTAAAGTATTGTAATGAAAGAGATTAACACTTTATTCCATTTCTCGAGTTCTAATGAAAGTGTTGAGACATTATCATGATACTTGAGTTCTCATAATGTTACTTGAGTGTTTTGAAGGCTTTCTGATACTAACACTTTCATTGATCATTGAGTTTTCCTGAAAGTATTTTAGAAATCGCTTAGATACTTGAGTTTTGGAATGTGAAACTTAAGTATTGATGACTCTTTTATTAAAAATTGAGTTTGCTTGGAAGTATTTGAACTTTGAAAGTCATTTGCATGTCAATACTTGAGTATTGCAACCCAGTGCTCAAGTTTTGTCAATACTTCCACCAAAATTCAAGTTTTCCTGAAAGTGTTGAGTTGTGAAATTTGAACTGTTGCATGACACTCAAGTTTTGTAAGGTAGATCTTAAGTTTTGTCAACACTCCTTCCATAACTCAAGTCTTATTGAAAGTGTTGGGTTTTGAAAACTAATTTTAATTCCTAATACTCGAGTATTGATATCTATTACTCGAGTTTTATCAACACTTCTATTGTAACTCAAGTTTCATCATAAAGTATTGTGAGTAAGGCATTACAATATTCGAGTATGCATAATTCAAACTCGAGAATCATGATAAAACAAGTTTTAAAACATGGTCCTGTAAAAATAAAACATTTTTTGTTATCATCAGAACATGCTATCAATAATTTGTAACAGTTTTATTACATGAAAAAACTACTTGGTTGCTTCCTGTGTCAGTCGATTGAAATGGCTATAAATTTGTAGTAGGTTGACTTAGAATCACTACAAAATACATTGTATAGCAGAGTTTCCTAAAACCGCTACAAATAAATAGCTGCAAAGTAGGCTTGTTTTCATAGTGAGCGTTGAACATGACTTCCTTTCTGCGAGACAAAGGATAGAGGAATATCAAAAGTATTGGGGATATAAGATTGGCTACTGATTGAAACACTCATCTCTTGTCCCACTAAAACCCCTTCTCTCATTCCATACTTTGAATACCAATCCAGATGAGTCCTTAGAATGCACCCATCTTGAAGTCATTTGAATACCACAAGGAGGTAAACAACTAGAGTTTTCATTGATAATACTGAGTTTTTAACCAACTCATATAATTTTAGACCTCAAAGGGCTCTTCTTCACTTTGTCTATGCACTTTCAGATCTTGTAAATACTATAATCCATATAGCGTTAAACAAGTTAAAACTTAAATATGAGATGGACTACAACCAAAGAGAGATATATAATAGCCAAATGTGAATATCATTAGTTGATGAAAAAACAAAAATGAATCGACAAGACCAACCAAACTTCTTGAGCCCAAGGGCATTCAAGAAATAAATGGATCAACGATTCATCACTCCCTCAAAATAACTTCACTTGAGGCAATAAAGGAATTTTACTCACCAATTCCATGATAAGAGCAACCAGATTAAACTCTGGGGGTTGAGATTTAATCAAATTGTTACAACCATCCCTTACCTTGTACTTCCCCCTCACCATTTTGGTCAAAAGATTGATAGATAGAAAAGGTTGTGGAGGCAATTTGCTGAGCTACATCCTTAGAGTATAAAAGATTCAAGAGTTTAACATTCCAAGATCCTTGAATCTGCAAAATAAGATCATGATCACCCACACATGCCAAAGAAACCGTAGTGACGCTCTGCAATGGCCACCCAAGGTGACTATATAAACTAATGTCTAACCTATTGCCCACACACCAATCCAAACTAATCCGTGTTCAAAGAGGATCCTTTCTTACCCTTCCAAATTAGTGATTCTAAAGAGTACTGGTGAATCAAACAACCATATTCCAGATCTAATACATATTTAGGAAGCAAAACCAATGTCACAATAGATTGATGACCTGTAGAAAATAGACGCCAAACTAACTTGCCAATAACGCATCATCAAAATCTCACCCCTGTTTAACACCTAAGCCTCCTTCATGGATAGGCCTACAAATTTTATGCCAATCTATTAAGTGAATATTCTTTCCATGACTAGAAAAACCCCAGAAAAAAATTTCCATTTTCATAACCAGTTGATGACAAATGTAGGAAGGAAGCTTGCAACTTGAAAGAGTTTACAATAGAGATGTTAGAACTGATTTAATCAACCCGCCTGAGACAATAGAGAAGCTTTCCAAGATTGCAATTTAGAGTCCATTTTTTGCAAAATATCCTGATGCAAAAGTTTCTTATCCCTGCCAAGATCCACATATACCCCGCAAATATTTTCCCAATCAAGCATGAAATTTGATATCCGTTAAACCTGATAGAAACAACTTCTATTGATGAACCACATTGGGACTAAAAACCATACATTTTTTCCTCCTATTAATACATTGGCCATTAGTATTTCGAGACTGTTAAAAAAAGTTTGGTACCAATGGGAATTGAGTCTAATGGAAGGGTAAATCCCTCACACCATGTTAAACCAATATTCTAATCTCCACCATAAGAGTAGTGCAACGAATAAGATTGTTTCTAATAGGAAGATACTTATGTGTCACCCATTGAAAAAAAGGTCTGATAGCAAGTTTTCTACTATCCTAGAATCATTGTAATGCTTTGATATATTCAAACCTACAAGTTATTTGTACAAAAGGGAATTCTATTATTCTACTATCTTATTGGTGGGAATTGCTTTGGAAGCAAAAGCAAGAAGTCCCATTAGGAAGAAAAGAAACGTTAAGAGTGACTTTAAGATGCATTTCTTCTCATAGTATCAAGGGCAATCCCTCTTTCTCCTTTACTTCTCAGCCTCTCATCTACACATATTTAGATAAAAGAATGGATGTCGTAGATTTAGTATTTTATAAAAATATTATTTTACTATGTTATAAATTATTTTTGTCATTTTTACTGGAATTATGAATTGTATAAATCTAATTAAGGGTTTAGATTTATTTATGTTTATGAAAACAATTATAAATAATAAATTTGAATCATTTTTATCTATCAGTAGATGTGAGATCATAAGAAGAAAAGGATAAAAAAGAAACATGAGAGGATCTAGATCCTCCTATTTCTATTTGTAAGATGTATTTTAGAAGGTAACATTGTTTTCTAAAATCTTATGAGTAAATAAATATTTTTTAAAAGAAATCATGATAAAGACTTGCCCTACTTATTAAATTAATTACAAGGGTTGTCAAAACGGGCTAAACCCATTATATTTGAGGCGTCAAATAGCTTGTAGACTAGGTATCCATTAGTTAAAAGAGGCCAGTTAAACTATCCTAATGATCAACTAACCATACTGTGCTAGGTTATATAGGGACCATCAATATATCCAACAAGCTAGCATTGATATATATAATATATGACCACCTATGACCACTATACGATTTATCTTTGGTTAATTTCATTTGTCAAAACCATTTTTCACCAATGAACTTTAGTGATAACTCTTTAGATTAGTAGTGGAAGATATTTTGTAAAGCGATTTATCATCTATGTACAAGATAAACATGTGAGAAGAGTTTTATTTCGATTTACATGTGTTTTTATAACGTCATTACAAACAGGCCCTTGGTTGGCAAGCAAACTAAATGATTTATATATCCTTACATGTTTTTTTTACATCAATTACATCCTCCTACCCATTTTAGCCAAAACATGTGTGCTATTTTTTTATGTTGACTTTTAATGCAACTAATTAAAAAGTTTTTTTATTGGATGTTGAGTGTCTAGTTATTAAGCCATAATGAACATACACTAGTAAAAAATGATGTTATACTTGCAGAAAATTTTCATAAGTAATTTACTGCGGATTTACCTGTGGATTCAAAATCCACAGGAAATATTTCCTGTGGAATTATAATCCGCAGGAACAATTTCCTACGGTTTTGGAATCTGCAGGAAATGTTTTACATAATTTTTTTGATAAAAAAATTTCTAAAGTTTAAAAAGCCTTCCCCTTCATCATTTACATTTCCCGCTGTGATTTTTCCATGTTTCATTTTTCCTTTCCATTTTTGAACCCTCAAACCAACTCCCTGGCTCCAGCATGGAGGGCACCCTTTGCCTTTTCTCATTTCATTCTTCCTTTCCCACACAAGTAAATCTAGTCAAATTTCTCAGTCACTGCGAAAGAAAGGTACAAAACCGTATTGGATGGGGATGCTATATGGAAAGAATTTACATATTATTGGAAGCCTTCTCAATTCATGGCCAAATCTGATCAAAATAAAAGAAATTGAGAATCAGCTGCTGGAGCTTCTCTTCACACAGGCGGATCAATACCACATTCACTTATTTATGAGAAAATGGTACTATGCTTAATTTATTCTATACTCGTACTCATAAGTTGATCAGTTGTTATTAATAATATATTTCATTCTTAACATGTGAATACAGAGAGCAGAAAGTGGGGTTGAGCCTTTATTTTCAAATTTTTACTTTCGTACGCATCGAAAGAAGAAAGATCAAAGCTGGGTGGGAGATCAAGCAGCTAGTGCATATGTAAGTATATCTTTAATCAATATTTGCGTAGATAATTTTTTTGCATTGCCTTCTGGTATTGTAATGTGTATTCTTTGATTATCAGATGGTAATGGTGTTTTAATTTGTGTAATATTCAATCTAATAATTAAATAAGCTTGTTAGTGTACTTATATCTTTTTTTGAATAGGAAACTTTTCAAAAAATGGAGGCAGGCATACTCTCACAATGCCCTTCGACAAATGATGGAGATGATACTGATGGCAGTCAACAATCAACACCATTACCATCTGATATGGATATGTTTATAAGTTCTGTTGGAGGAAAGAAAAAAAGGGAGAGTCTTCGGACTTGGTGACATAGGAAGAACTTCTGCTTCCTCACGGTCTTCTACATCTTCACATTCTGCTATTCCTGATGATTATGAGGTGATTAGAGCACAAGTTCATGCTTTAAATGCTTCATTACAAAAATCCAAAGAGGAAAAAGAAGCTTTAAGAGCTAAATTAGTTGAGACAAATACTCGTCTTGATGAAACAACTAAGAATGACGAGGCTTTAATGCAACATTTGGGTTTTAAAGGTTCTTCTTCTCATGCACCATCTCCACATGAACCAGAACGTCAACCTACAAGCAAAGCACAACCAAATGTTACTCAATCTGATGATGAAGATATTGACACTTTTGGCAGTGATGATGATGAGCATGATGATTAGAATGTAACACATGCTAGGACACTTTTATATGTATTTCATTTCAATTTCTAAATAGGTTTCTTAGTTATCTTGTAATTCGCACTTGTTTGAGTTATTTTACCGATAGTGTTCTGTGAAATTTGCAAACTTTATATTTTGTGTTTCAGATGCTTGTAGGATATTGGAAAATATTACTAAATTCATGTTTTTACATTTGAAAGTCCCATTTTCTCTTATTTACTTCTTGTTTCTATTTTAAAAATCACTTTTGGATTCTGCTGCAATTACATTTAAATATTCAACAAAATTTTCTTTCCGAATTTCCTGCGGAATTTTACCTGCGGATTTATTACCTGCGGAATTTCTTGCGGATTTTTCCGCAGGTATTTACCTGCAGATTTAGAATCCGCAGGAAAAAAAATTTTCACAAAGCTTATACTTGCATATTTAAATCCGCAGGAAATCTTGTTTCTTGCGAATTTTTAGTCCAAATCCGCAGGAATAAAGCATTTTTTTTTGTAGTGACACACACACACCTCTTAAAAATATTGCTAATTGGTTGTTAATTTGTGATTGTAGATTGTTTTTGCTAATGAACTCCTAGTTAACCAAATGAATGATTCCTTAAACACGTGCCACAAGTTTCAATGAAAAAGTAATTCATGTTCCTACTTTTGATCATTAATATAAGATCCAATTAACTAATCTAGAGAGATGAAATAAATTAAATAAATTATTTAAATATAAATTATGTTACATGATGTCTTTAAAATACTTATATATATAATTAGATTATACGATATTTTATAAACAAGACTAATTAGTTCAAAAATATATATATATATTTAAAAGTAATTTATTTATCTTTTTTATTAATCTTCATAAATTAGTCAACAAAGTCTTATATTAAGTACATGATGTAGTATTAAACTTTAAGGTGATAGTTATTTTTCTGAAGTAATTGCTCTTTAACCTAAAGTTAATGTTTAACATCAATCTCAATTAGTGAAAGAGCGATATATATTGCAACAATTTTGACACTTGATTGCAATACTACTCCAACAAATATTTTATGATACCTATTGGTTCTTATGAAATATTGTAGGGACAAAAATGCTCTATAACCCCGTTAATTTTATTAATGAAGTAGAAGATAGAAAGTGTGTAGTCCAAAAATATAATGTAACATGAACCGGAAACCTCGTGCATGGTTAAAAATATGTGAAATTAAACACATGTTATTATATAACAATAAATAACTTCAAACTGTAGGAAGATTCCCATATTCTAGAAAAGTTGAAGTGGATTTGTCCCCCTTATACTAAAACATTCTTTAATGACGTGTTAGGCATATTGGTAAACAAAAATATCTGGATTTATTATATTGTAAATACGATAACAGTTGGGAAATTACACGGGGTTCTTAAGTAAGGGAATTAATAATGTCTGATATTGAAAAATCTTTAAATTATTGTCAACTATACGAAGATTTTTAGCCATCGGTTGGAATTGTGAAAAGATGAGTTTACCATTACCGTAAACAATTGTGATCTCTCATCCTCAAATCCCTAGGAACTTGAAAATAATCATCCCAAAATCTTACTTGAAAAAGTATCAATTTTTCCTCAAATAACTGATGTTGTTTATCCAAGTCTGTTCTATGAACTACTAAGTAATTGTTTGAAATATTTGGATAATGGGAGAAGAAAATGTGGCCCTAATTTCTCCTCACGAAGCTTTTTAATTTCGGTTTGAAATCAGGCTCAGCATCGATTGTCATTGTTGACCAAACACATAAACAGTTGACTTCTTGATCATCAAACAAAAAAAAAACTAATAAATTAATAAAGATACGATCTGATCCCAAGAAAAATTAGTGCTTATTGGTTACAACTAGGACCATCAAATAATTAGTGCTTAAATGCAGAGAGATGATTGGATCCCACAAAGTTGTGTGGAAACGTTAGTCATGATCAGCTGGGGCGGACTCCTGTTATCGTTTCATATATAATGGGCTTATTTGACAAAGAGTTAAGCAATGTCAAAAGCACGTTCAACAGTGTTTTTCTGTAAAATGAGATAATCCTCTCCACATATTTATCTTTGCTTGCGTAAAAGTACTTTTCTACTGCGTTTCCAAACAAGTCCAATAATTAGGGATCACACACACATCTACATACAAATGTTTGTGTGTATCTAAACTTAGCCTAATCAAATTATTAATAAAAACTTCATATCTGTGTTTGGGTTGTTGGGTAAGTTGGTGATAAGAATGAAAATAAAAAATTATTGGTAGGGAAAAGATTGTGATGGGACACAGAAATAAAGCAATGATGAAAACGTAAAATAAAATACTAGTTATTATTATTGGTTTCTTTGAGCTAATAATTACACACTTCATGAATTTACAACTTATTTATTTGTTTAACACCAATTGAATTTCGAAATTTTCATTGAATCCCAATAAATTTAGATTGAATCTGTGGAACTACATGAGCATAAGGCTCTCAGTAACAATCTTTTTCATATATACGATACTTGAATTTAGGTAGTAGATATATATACACATATTTGGTATTGGGTCCTTACTTGCTAGCTATCACATCAATTATTAATGTCAGGATGCAATGAATTTCAAGATAGACCCAATTTGTAATGCTTGCTTCTATTTATCCATTATCTTGAGTGAGAGAAAGTAGTGTGCCGTACTTCATAAGTCATAAAAAAAACTAGTGTGCGGTCTTATTTTTATTATGGTTGGATTCAGTACCATTTTTGTTAATTAAATACTACCGCAATATGTCGAAGATAGTCATGCATGTGAAATAATGCTTAAAAGTTATTATAATTAGTAGTATATAAAAATTTTTGAGATAAATAAAGAATATTGCGTAACACAACTTATTTCATGTAAGTTCAATATTTGTATTTTTTTCTTCCAACAATTTATTCTAAGCCTATTGATCAATTTCCAAGCTAGGCTAAAACTTTTTAGTAGTGAAGTTAAAGAATTTCGCACTCAACTTAGGCCTTTTCAGCTGTCATGGCCAACTTATTAAAAAAAGGAAATATTTTATTAAAAAATATGTGATCCTTGTTTAATTTGTCATTTTGCCATATTCTTTTTGTTCTTTGTGCCAAGGGCTGAAGATCCACTAAAGGAGATTCATAATGAAATAAAAGAACATCCTAAGTTGAAGAGAACCATTGGAGTAAGAAATATAAAGGTCACAGAAATAATGTTTTTGACTTGTAAGGAAAGTATCCTCTTAAAGTTTGTATGAAATGTGGTAAAAATGGGGAAAAAAGAACCTTAACCCTAAAAGTTAACATGGGTCATGGTTGTGGCTAGGAGACCCAAAAACTAGCTGTAAGAGATAAAAAAAACTGGGCACACAGCCTAGTATTGCAAACCAGAAAGAGATAAAATCCTTTAGAGGCCCATGAAACAGCTGAGTCCTACAAAGTCAACCAAACCAACTCAAAGTATGTATAAAAGTTACACTACAAAAAAGATGGCATTTGTAACGGTAAATTAGTTGCGGTTTTAAAAAAAGCTACTAAATTGGTAATTTGCAGCGTTATTAACCAAACCGTCACAAAAGTACAGTGTTCATGGGAGGCTAACGTGAGAAACATATTAGTAGCGGTTATAAGCCATTACAAATGGGGTGCCAAATTGGCCCCAAATGGCAGGAAGAAGGAGCCAAAATAGTAGTGTATTTTTGAAGCAGTTATGCAATAAAAAACTGATGCAAAATACGAAGAGTCTCTCCTTTTATAGCGGTCTCATAACTACTACAAATTTATAGATACTTTCAATTATGTCATTGTATTTGCGGCATTTTTTGACCATCTAACTACTGCAAAATTTGAAAGGTCAATTTCTCCCACGCATTTTGTAGCGGTTCAAACAAACCATGACTGAAATCTTTGTTTTTTGAGACAATGGCAGGATTTTGTAGCATCTTGTATATCAGTTTTATCGAAACCACTACTAATAAGTAGCCCTTTTGAATGGCTAATAATTGAACTGCTATAAAAGGTGTCACCCCCCTCATTTCGTCCACTACTAATTAGTAGCCCTTTTGAATTGCTACTAATTGAACTGCTATAAAAGGTGTCACCCCCCTCATTTCATGTTTTTTTGGATTTCAAAAACATCGTGTCCAAGAAGTGTTATAAAGGTTTTTGTCTTCCTATCCCATTTTCCTTATTCAACCCGCAAATGTTAGTATGTTAAATTTTTTAATTTAATTTTTTTGTTTTTAATTTATTTTATTTTCTTTTAATTTTAATTTTATTTTTGTATTTTTATATAGCTTTTTAGTTTCTTTATTTTTATTTCTTTTTTGTTATAATTTACTTTAATCTTGTTTTTATTTTTATTTCATTTAATTTTTTATTTATAATTTATTGTAATTTAGTATTAACCTTTTTATTTCATTTTTTAATTATAATTTATTTTAATTTAGTTTTTTATTTTTAATACACTTTATTTTTTGTTATAACTTATTTTAATTTATGGTTTCTTATTTTTATTTCATTTTAATTTATTTTTATATTTAATACATTTTTTCATTATAATATAATGTTTGTAATTATTAAAATATTCATTTGATATATAGATGTTTAGTAGTTGTAGAACTAAAAAGGATCCTATGATCCCTGATGATGAGATCCTGGATATTAATGGCGCTGAGGCGAATCCAGAGCATACTTATGACATCAACGTTGATGATTTCGAGGTTGGTGAGATAAATATCTTAGTCTAGGAAGCTAAGAACTTTGAGGATGGGGACATTGCAAGGGAGCAAGGATTCTCATGCCCTTCTACTAGCTGGTCCGCTGGTTTTAACGTGAAGGTTTAGGGTGAGTACTTTCAATTTTAATTTTTATTCAAATTAATTCATTAATTTATTTTGAATATTGATGATTGAATGAAATGTGCATATTCGATAGGGAGGGTGCTGAAGGGGAAGCTCGCATTGAGAAATGTTTCCCAGCTCGATGCTGAGCATAGGATAATGGTGCCATGGAATGAGCTCACACGAAAACAAATCGGGAAAGGCGGTCAGCTGTACAACCGCTTTCTGGCTAAGCAAGGGGGTGACTTTGGTTAGTTTGATATTAGCGCTGAGACGTGGAAGACAATTTAGCTAAGCGCCAAGTATTGGGTTTGGAATAACAAAGTTAAGTTAAGATTTTAATATATGTGTTTAAATAAATTTATTATTTTTATATGAAATACTGATTAGCTTTCATTTGGTAATTGTTGCAGTCTAAATTTGTTGTGCTGGATGCTCACAAAGATTATTCTCTATCAAAGATGGGAGAATGGTAGAAGAACAAGCGAAATCACCTGTACCACATGAAGGATAAGGATGGGATAAGGACAGTGCAAGAGTTGGAAGTGAATGTGCCTAACCAATTGAGCCCACAAACTGGGCAAAATTTGTTTAGTAAAGGAGGTCATCAGAGCTGGGGGGTTGTGTCCAGGCGATCTTCTTAGAGTCATGCCCATCAGATAATCCACCATATAGTAGAGACGTGCTCTAGTGTTGGTCCATCAATATTAACAAGGTTTCTCCCTCTTGTTACTTTGTAAATTCAAATTATATTTGTCCACTCATTTAATGCTTAATCATAATAGAGAGTTCCAAAGTTATGTCAAGCGTTAACTACGTATCCAAACATAAACATCATTTAGGTTGATGGAAGGGTGTATAGGGAATTCCCAAATTGGTTTGTACGCCAAAAATGCAATGATGATAACTCTCACCTAGTTAATTCAACACGTCTTGCAATTGGCCCGCTTCAGTATGCATAAAGGTTTACGGCATACAACATCAATGGGTTTAAGTTCTGCACAGTTTCAAACAATCAAGCCTCTCTCACATAAAATTCCAGGGTTTTTGAGATTTTTTAAACAAGAAGTTATGTGAGCAGCAATGATGGTGACATGCGTTTCAGAGGCGTCCCATACTATGGAAAATTGGTTAATATAATCAAATTGAATTATTTGGTGTAATTCACCATCACGTTATTCAAGTGTTCCTGGGCAAATACGACAATTCCTCGTGGAATCACTACTGATGAGCTGGAAATCACATTTGTGAATTCTCACACATGCGAATCTCAAGACGATGCATAAAATAACCACTGTTGATACTACATTTTTTTGTAGTGTTAGTAATAATCTCTTGAATATTATGTTTGGCGTGTATACGTTAGTTGTTCTATATTCCAATTAGAATATGTTGAGGTTTTTAGTGTTATATATGTAGGATTTTAATTATGTGATCTACTTGCCATGATTGCAGAAGAGTTCCATATCCAAATCTTTGACCCTCGAAGAGCATCCCAAACGCTTCCAACATTTCGATTCTTCTAATCATGGATTATTCTTTTGGTTTTTTGGGGATCTAAGACAAGTTATGAGAACCCAGTTTGAGGCTTTTCTAGAAATCTTTGTCTGGTTATCAAAACTCCAAATATATGTTAGATTATTAACAATATAACCTACCTAAGGAGTATGTTCGACTCCTTCTCTAGTTTTAGCTTAGATCTCATAATGTGGGCAACTTTAAGTAACTATGGGAAATTCTACAGGGTGTAAAATGTATTTAAAGTTCTTCTAGAGGGTTAAATTATTATCGAATTATATTATTGTTATGAAAATAAAAAAAATTCTGAAGAGATTGAGATCAAGAGATGAAGAAGATGAGAGAAAGTTGGAGGAGAAAATTAGGAGGAGCTCTCATTAACTTCATTGTAAGTACCAATACCTTGTACATTGCCTCTATTTATAGGCTCCTAACCATTAAAGTATAAGCATAAGGTTACAAAGAAATAAATGCAAATATAATAGCATTAACCATAAAAAACCTCTCACAAGCCATTTATTGGGCGGCCATGGGGATTATGACATTAGGCATAAAAAATTCTAAGAGTTGGGAGTTGTGGACATTCATATTTTAAATATTTACAACAGAATAGAGGTATTTAAATGGAGCGAAAGTGATGGCTTCGAACTGTTACTACCATTGGGAAGTTGAAGATGAGCAACCTTGTGTAGATGTCGGTAATGAAAAGATAATTGGTTAGTATGCCAAACAAGCTACAAAGAGCCTAAAAAAAGGCTGCAATAACCCTTTTCCTAGTAGGGTTATTACACTTTTGCAAGTGCCACAAGATATTTGTGATCTAATCAGTAAGTATCGAACATTTCTTCATGAACTACGTACAAGAGTCGAAGACAACTCTTTTTTAAGAGACGGAGAATAATTTAAATCCAGAGGGCATTCCTATCACATTAAATGAATGTAGTCAAGAGGTTATTACTTGAAGATCAATCCAACTAGAGTTTATTTATTTGGTTTAAGCAATCATTTTTCTATTTATTTTTGCAACTTTTTTTTTAATAAGGCCAAGAACCATGAGTTATTATATTTTGAATTAGCGGTGGAAATTACTTTTTCTAGGTGATTTACAATTTACAAGGTAAATATGTGAAAATAGTTTTATCTCAATTTACGTGAATATGATATCTCCAACACTTTGGCAAAAGTGCACATTAATTAGTGTTTTGGGTGTCATTTAATCATTAATTGCATATTAGGATCTATTTACTATTATCATGTAGTTAATCTTTTAATTTAAAAGCTGGATAATATTATGAGCTTTTAAGTTAGGGTTAAGGTTCAATTTAAGCAACAAAGTTTTTTATCATGAGTGTATGGCATAATTAAATTTTAAATGATGTAAAAATGAAACAATCTTTAAAAAAATTATGCAATTTTAACAAATTCGTTAAATTAGTCCAAACATCCTTTATAAAGCTAGAGGAACAAAATTTGGTTTTGCGTAAAAAAAAGATACAAACGATTAGATCAATTTAATAAAGTTGCTAAAATAACATGATTTTTAAAAGATGTGTTTACTTTTACACTCTTCAAAATATAATGGAGCCAAATGCTGACGGCGAAAAACTTTATTTGTAAAGTCACACCCTAGCTCTTAAAATAATCTCTGCAACAAAGCTGAAGTGAACGAAGAGTCAAGTTTTTTTTTGGGTGAATTACAAAGAGTGCAGTTTACTTCTTTGTAAATACTGCTCTTGTGCAAGCGTATGTTTTTTTAAAATTTTATTTAATGTGAATTTTCCCCTCCCTGATATACTTAATTTTAAAGGAACCCCAGTGCAAATGTGATTGATTGAGATGAGAGCCGTCGAATAAAAACAAAATGTCTTGTAGCTAGGTTTAATTTATTGGACCACAAAGTTGGAGCATAAAAGGTTAAAAGTAAAGCTAAGTGCAAAATACTTTGAACAATAGGGTCATCTGTCTTATTCAGTTGCCAAAGATAATATAAAATAAAAAAACTCACTAAAGCAACTCCTTTTCTTTCTTTAATTGGGATTCTTTTTGAATCGCCCAATCAATTTCTAGACAAAGGAAAAACATATAAAAGAAAGTTGTTACTTTGAACTGGGATCGTTGAGGCACAAGGGGCAAATTAATTAATAATATCATTATTCAAAGATTCTCAAATATATATATATAGAGGTTCACATTGAATTGAATATCCAATATTATATCATTATTGCTCGTGAATATGAATGTGTGTGTGTACATGATAAAGATGATATAGATATATGATTGATTTATATAAAGATACAAAAGATGTATCAGGGAAAAAATGTCTCATATAAAAAGCATGTTTTGACGCTAGCTTTTGTCGTTGTTTCTTCTTCAAGCAGAATTCCAACTTGATTGTTGTCGCGCTTGGTTACACTATTTCTCCTTTTTAAAAAAAACAAAAAAGAATTGATTGATACGTTAGTGATAAGAAAGCATGAAAAAGATGAGTTGCTACTTTGTGTCAATAGGTCATATGTAATATATTGAAACTTTTGAATAACGATTAACATCATGTTTGTTCCTTACAGTTTACTTTCATTTTGATATTATTCTATACGGTTTTTGAAATCCCAGATCGAGGAGGATTTCACCTCATTAGAGAGTAATGAAGAAGAAAATTTGATTACTAGATATACGACAATGAAAAAGATTGTCAAGAAGAAGGCTACAAGAAATCCTTCACAGTTGTATCCCAACTACATTACAATATGTTAAACTATAAGCATGTGTTATAGGTAGAATGGCATTTGTGTACTTGTATATAGGACATAACATAATAGCCTTCTGCTATATAGATTGTACAAGTGTAGCTTTCTATAGGCTCTATTGATTCCTCATAACTGTATTTGTATCTAGAACAATGTATGATTCAATATATATATATATATATGATCTCAATAGTGCACTAGTTATTCATTCCGAGTGCTCCAGAATTCTTTAATATTACCTTTTGCTCTGTTTTCTTACTTGGTATCAGAGCGAGCAAAAATATAACCATATCTGCCTTGTCGTCTGTTGAATCCGCTTCCTCTACTTCCCCAAGACCTTATTCCCTCTTCAACTCGTCAAGTCAAACATTTGCGATCAAGTTGGATTGCTCGAATTATTTGGTCTGGGAATCTATCGTTCTTCCTTTGATTGAAGGGAACCGTTTAGAGGGTCACATTGATGGTATAACCCATCCACCACCAAAAATCGTTCCCGATGCTGCGGGACTAAAACTGAACCCGGATTACACTAACTAGTTCATTATTGATAGATTACTCGTTGGATGGCTGCAAAACATAATGACCATGGATGTAAGTGCTTAGCTTTTGCAATGTCGTACAGCTGCCGAACTCTAAAGTGAAGCTCGTGCTCTTACATGTGCGTCCACCACATCTCGTGTTATGGTCGTGAAAAATGAGCTGCACAATACATGTAAGAACTCAATGAAGATGGATGAATATCTGACCAAAATGAAAGGCTTCTCGGATGAACTCGCACTTGCTAGCTGTCACATAGCCAAAGATGATTTGATACTTCACACTCTCAACAGCTTGGATGCAGAATACAATGCAGTTGTGTTGAAGCTGATAGACAAACCAGATTTGACCTGGGTAGAAGCTCAGAGTGCTCTTTTGGCCTTTAAGACTCGTTTAGATCAAATGAATCACTTCTCAGCATTGAGTATTCAGCCTTAGCCAACCTTGTCCAACGAAATGAGCACCCCAATGATAATCGATGTGACTCTGGTTGCTCCAAAGGATGGCATGGAGGGTTTTGGAATGCTCAAGGTATGGGTCGCTCTCGTGGTCGTCAGGGGAATCGCTCCTTCTACACATACTTCCAGCGGGTTGGTCATACAGTGGTCAACTGCTACTATCGTGATTCACCTCCCTCTCCTTACAATTTCTCGGGTCACTCTATTTAGCCACAAGCTCACTATGATTTATCACATTATGTAGGGGAGAGCAAACAACTCAGAACCCGGTGGACCCGCCTGGGCTCAAGTGCGATATGCCCGTTTGGGCCGACTCAAAAAGCAACTCGGAACGGGCGGGCTTAAATGGGCTGGCTGTTTGATTAAAATAGGACAGGGCATGGGCAAGGCCTCGGGCTGCTCGTGCCCACCCGTTTAATTTTTTATTTTTTTATGTCTTAATTTTTATATAAATTATTATATCTCTTCTTGAATCATGAAAGTCACTCTTGGTCCAACGGTTAAAGATTTGAAATGCTCTCCCATGTCTCTTGTTCGATCTGCATCACCGACCATGTTAACCATTTTTTTGCAATAACCCCAGCCTTACACGTGGTGCTGATACACTTACACGGTTACACCCTTTAACCCTTTCCTTCTCCACTTCTTTTTTAATCCTCAGATCAGATGCTCAGACTGAAGCTGCACCACCTCACACCTTCAGCAACCATTGTTCTTTCCTCACACCCATCCAGCCTTACTAACTATTTAAAAACCCCAACATTGTTAGCTAACACCATGAACCCAAATCCCAGAATCCCCAAATCCCCAGATGACGGGAAGACTTGTCTTCACACATCGCCCATTTTGCCAGCTCCTTCGCAGCCATCGCCGGCTCCTTCGTGCTCGATTACTCCCCCTGGCTGCTCACCTTGTCTGCTGTGCTCGATTGTCTCCACGCATCGCCTACTTTGTTGCTCCACACATCGCCTACGTCGCGTCATTCTTCTCTCTTCACTGTGGCTGTGGTTGTCGCTTTGTTGCCTTACTGGTTTTTTTCTTTCTTTTTCTCCTCTGTCATTAGTGATTTAGTGTTGCTATATATGTTTCCTGTCATTGGTTGCTGGTTCTTTTGTCTCTTCTGCCCTTAGTGATTTAGCTTTTACCACTGGTTCTTTTTTCTTTTCACCGCTGGTTTGTTCTTCTAAACGAGTAGCCCGCATACCCCGCTTGTTTTGACCAGGTTTTGGTTAACCCATTTAAATGGGCTCCTACCGAGCTACGGGCTAGCCCAAACCCGGTTAATATTAAATGGGCGGGCTACATGTTGGCCATCGGGCCAGCTCGTCCCGCCCGTTGCTCATCCCTAACATTATGTGATTGATCTAGCCCGGTACATGGATAGTGGCGCAAACTATCATGTCACTCCACACTTTGAACAACTTGACCATGTCATCCCTCTTGGTAAGTCACATCTTACTACATGCACAGGTCAAAGGAACCCTATTATAGGTGTTGGTTCCACCTTTATTCCCTGTGCTCACTCTGATCTTGTTCTTAAAGATGTGCTATATGTTCCCTCGACCAACAAAAATCTATTGACTGCACACAGATTGGCTCAAGATAACCATGTTATGTAGATACTGCTACGGGGGCAATCAAAGGGAGGCCTCTATCAATTGGAAAGCATGGGTCTCAACAGTGAGCAACCTGAACCAAATGCATAAGCTACTGTGGCTCCTGCATTGGACTCCAAGATCAATGAACTCATAAAATGGCACCATATTTCAGGACATCCTAGTAGCAATATTTTGAAGAAAGTCTTAAAAAATTGTAATGTTAATGTTTCTAGCATTTTAGTTGATGATAAACATATTTGTGAAGCATGCCAATTAGGGAAATCAAAGTTTCTACCATTTCCACTTTCTACGTCACAAGCTTCTTTACCGTTTGAACTTGCCCACACTGATATATGGGGACCTGCTCCGATTCAATCTCTAGGAGGGCATTGTTTCTTATGTGTATTTTCTAGATGAATATAGTCATTTCACATGGTTATATCCATTGAAACATAAATGAGAAACACCGATAGCATTCAAACACTTTAAAGAGTTTATTATGAATCGGTTCAATATGAAGATTAAAGCAATTGAGTGTGATAATGGCACAGAGTTTAAATCCATTATTCTCGTTGCTCAAGAGGAAGGCATGTAGCTTCGCTATACTTGTCCATACACATCGACATAGAATGGCAAAGGAGAACGTAAGCACAAACACATCGTAGAGATGGGACTCTTGGCGCATGCTCGTATGCCCTTAAAATACTGGGTTGATGCTTTCCAGATGGCATTTTTCTTGATAAACCGTCTGCCTACGAGTGTTTTACACGATCAAACCCCCTATTCTTGCTTAAGAAAACATAGCCAATATATTTTGAGCTAAAACCGTTCGGCTGTGCTTATTACCCTTGCTTGAACCTTACAATACACACAAACTAGAATTACACAGCAAGAAGTGTGTTTATCTTTATCCAGCGACTCAGCAGAAAGGTTATAAATGTCTGAGTGAATCAGGTAGAGTTTTTATCTCACGGCATGTGGTCTTTGACGCATCGAAGTTTCTCTTTCTTCTGGTTTTCTGTAATCAGTCTCTTAGCTTGACTCTAAAGTATTAATATGTCCTAAGTGATCCAGTTGCCTCAAAACTTACATAAAGGATATGACAGTAGCTCACCAAGGATGGAGGAACATCATGCTCATCTTTGCCCTTCAATGAACAGTTGCCACCACTAACTGAATAGCTCATTGAAGAAAATCAAGTCCAATCGTTGACTGACAGCTCTGTGTCCTCACCTCAAGATAATCTGGCTCCAACCAAGCCCACTATGGGATCTCAGCACCATATGATTACTCGAGCCAAAAGTGACATCACATGGCCTAAGTACCCTTATGTTGGGTTGTTGCAGATAGAGGACTCGATCACTTTAGTTAAAAGCTCAGAGCCTCAGTCAGTACACGATGCTCTATTGTCACCGGAGTAGTCTACTACAATGGAAGTTGAGTTTCGAGCACTACACCGAAATCAAACCTGGGTTCTAATACCTTTCACAAGTCAGAAGCTCATAGACAGCAAGTGGGTGTTAAAACCAAATTTCAAGCCGATGGGCATGCCTCGTTGCAAAGGTTTTTTTAGCAAACACCCAGTATCGGACTTCAGCGAGACCTTTAACCCACTGATTAAAGCAACAATAATCTGGGTAATTTTGATGTTGGCCATCACCTGTAAGTGGGAATTCGTCAACTTGATGTGAATAACGCATTTCTTAACGCATTTCTGAGTGCTCTAGTTTATGTCAATGATATTGACTGGTAATAATTCTGCCTATGTGAATGAGTTTGTGCATAAACTGGGTAAGATGTTTTCTTTGAAAGAGTTGGGATCACTATACTATTTCCTTAGTCTGGAAGTATATCCTGACAGTCATGGCATTTATCTTAGTGAAGCAAAATATACGATTGATTTACTAAGAAAGTTCATATGGCTGATTGTGCTCCTGTCAATACACCTGTGGTAACTAGTAGATTAATATTTGTTAATGATGGTGAACTATTAGTCAATCCCACTGAATACAAACAAGCCATAGGTTCCTTGCAATACCTTACCACCACTCGCCCAGACATTGCCTATATAGTAAACAAGCTCAGTCAATTTCTGTCACAACCTACGACTGGTAATTTTTAGGCATTTAAGCATGTTTTTAGATACTTGAAGGGCACATTCAGCCTCAGTTTACATATTAAACCATGTAGAAATATTCAGTTGTCTACCTATACTGATGCTGATTGGGCCTGTGATGTTGAGGACAGAAGATCCATGGCTGGAATGTGTGTTTCTAGACAATACACTGGTCTCTTACTCTTCTAGAAAACAAAAAGTTGTGTCTAGGTCAAGTGCAGAGCCTGAATATAGGAGTCTTGCTGATGGTTTAGCTGAAAGAAAATGGCTGAACTCCTTACTCTTTGAGCTTGGCCTGTTTTTGAAGAGAGCCTCCATAATATGGTGTGATAATTCGAGTGCTAGAGCTTTAGCCTCAAATCCTGTTCAACATGCCAGAAGCAAACATATTGAGATTGATATTCATCACTTCATCAAAGACTTTGTTCAATCTGGATTCATTGATGTCAAGTACATTCCTTCAAAATTCTAGATTGCTGATTGTTTCACTAAGGCTTTGCCTCTACCACAGTTTCAATTTTTAAAGAGCAAACTCGGCCTGGCAGTGGTGCCACCTTGTTTGAGGGGGAATGTTAAACTATAAGCATGTGTTATAGGTAGAAGGGCATTTGTGCACTTGTATATAGGACATAACATAATAGCCTGCTGTTATCATTCTGTTATATAGATTGTACACGTGGTAGCTTTCTATAGGTTCTGTTGATTCCTCATAACTGTATTTGCATCTAGAACAATGCATCATTCAAAATATATATATATATATATATATGATCTAAGCAGTGCACTTGTTATTCATTCTGAGTGCTCCAGAATTCTTTGATATTACTCTCTGCTTTGTTTTCTTACTCAGTATGCTCCCAACTACAATACATTATAACTTATATATCAGTAAGGGTTACTGCTCTTGGTTGCTCCTATTAGTTACTTATAATTTGAGGGATGAATTTCAGTAATAGATTTTCTTTTATTCTCATGAATCAGTTATGTATTTGTTAGTGTTTTGAATTTTTATTTGTTATTTTGTATCAGTGATGGGTATTGCAAGTAACTCCATTTCCCTACTAATATGAATAAATTTAATAATGGTTTTGATTATTAATGATTATTACTTATAGTAACTGAAGGATTGTAACTTATAATGATCAATATTCTGAAATTTAGTATTATTAAAAGTATTGTTGTATTTTAATATTGTCAATAAAATTTAGGATGAAAATTCGGTTCGGTAACCAATCCGATTTTTTGAACCTTGTTTATAAGTTAAAATTGTTCATTGACAAATCATTAGAAGTTATCGATGTTATATATGTCTCCCCTTGGTTCATAAGTAATTATGATTCTCCCTTTGGATAAAGATGAATACATTGGGAAACTATCACGAGCAGTTATTTTTCCATGTTTATTATTTTTTTCTCTAAGTAGATCTTAGAATTTCCCGTGGGGAGATTTTATATTGTTCAAGAAAATTCTCATTTATAAACGAATTCAATATCTTATGTTTTATTATTTTTTTTTTTGAGAAAAATGATATTTAAGGACCCTAAAAATATAAATTGCAGTTGAGGAAATATTATCCTTGGCTGAAATTGAATTTTTTCAGCCAATTCCATATTTTCAATACTAATCTTCCATATATATAATCATCCTCACTATTCACAGTACTCAAATTTTTTTTTTTAAATTTTTTCAGTAGTCATTTTAAATGTCTTTAATACTCATCTTCAATATTTAGTACGCAAAAAATCAAAGTTAATTGTCAAAAGGATTAAGTTCCATTTAGCTCCCTAAAACAATGTCTTAGTAGTACTATAATGTTAAAGTAATTTGTATACAATTTTGTTCTTAATGTATTTTCTTAGTAACACTTATTAGCATGTTAAAATAATTTGTGTAATTTTCCTCTTAAAGTTCTTCCTAATAGCAATGAGCACAATAAACTATTTTTCTCTTTTATCTTAATTTTTTCCTTTTTTATTATTTACTTTTGATATTAAACTTGTAAAAGAAAAATAATTTTTTTGGTCTTTTAACTTCTAGTTTTGCACACTACTTTCAATGAACTTATCCATGCTTAACCTCCTATAAGCCCACCTGAATATTTGGTAAATTAATTATTTGTTGGCTACAGGGACTTCATATCCATTCCGTGGTTTCAAATATTTTTCAGGAGATGACCCCAATATTAGTATATGGAAAGGGAAAGAGCCGAAGGCATAATGTGTCAGCCTGTTGTAGGGCCTTCTATTTTTTTTTTGAGAATTCATGTGGATATATATTGCCATATATTTAGGACGTGCATACACTTTAAATTATTTTTCTCATTGTGAAGATGATGTATCGTTGCCACCTCCTAATATCATATTATGAGTTGGCATATGCCAACTAGACGAGGTTATATTGATAAACATTTTTCCTTAAGTGAGAAAAATCAATTGCGGATAATATGTTTGACTTTTGAATACTAGCATTTCTTTTGTATTTTTTGTTTTCCCCCTTTAATTTGGGAGAATTTTGTTTTGTTTTATTTTTTTTCCTCTTTAGTTTTCTAGGCTTAGCTAGCTTACTTCCTCTTAAATTTTGCTTACAAATGGAAAAGAATTTTAACAATCATTTTGTCGTGAAACAATCAAACTAGAATTTCTAACAGGGAATTGCAAGGGCAACATTAATTTAAGTTAAAATGGTAGGTTAGATCTAAATCATATGATCTGTAGATAAGTGAAGGTTCTGGATGTAGTCAAAGAGAACGTGGATCTTTGTTTGTTGTTACTGAGATTATTGTATTACCATAACTATAATTAATATGCAGGATTGAAATTAAAGTGAGTCAATTTTTTTAATACAATTCTTTTTTTTTTCAAAATAATGATATGAACTTTTTAGAACATGTACCTAATCATATCTCTGTATTCCAAATCGCAATGCAAAGTGGAACCAACGCGGAACCATTGACCTAATAAAGTAATGGCATGTGTTGATATTTTTTTTATTTTTTAAATTCTAAATATTTTTTGCATGTTTTTTAGTTTGAAAATTCTTTTTTATGACATATAATTAAAATTCTAAGAATGTAATATTTTTAAGAATATATGTAACACACGAAATCTTTCATTTTCATTAAAGGGAAATGTTTCAGAAACTGTACTGAAATATTTTTAGGGATAAACTATTGTTATTCGCTAGTGCTTGCAATTTGGCTGAAATTTAATTTTAATCCATGTAATTTTAACTTATTATTTTTTTATAATTTTATAAGTAATTGATATTATTAAACATATGGATTAAAATCAAAATGTGTTGAAAGCATAGATATCAAAATCAAAAGTCATTGAAAGTACATGGATTATCCAAGTTTTGATTTTGATCCATATACATTTAATTGAATTTTGATTTTGATCCTTACATTTAACTACATATAGATGTTTATGAAACTACAAGAACAAAAAGGAAAAAAAACCCCATTTGAAACTACAAAGATCCACTACCAGAAAAAATATCAGTTAATGACGGAACAATCAATTGCTAAATGATTTTTTTTCATCAGAAAATTTTCATTTAGCAATGGAAAATATTAGCGACCCTCATTTTAATGACAGAAAATAGCCATTTAGCAACGAAAAATATTAGCGACTCTCGTTTAGCGACAGAAAATAGTCCGTCGCTAAATAACATTTTTTTAATAGTGATCAAAACCAAAATTGAATAAAATTGTGAGAAGATCAACAATGATATTAACCTTAAATTAAAGCTCATAAATATGTAAATATCAAGAATTATTTATTACTGCTAGATGTAAACAGCATATATTCAATATAAAATATAATCTATCCATTTCTAATTTAATATGAGAGAGAGAGAGGGGCTAGACATGAAAAGCAATTCAAGGTGGTGCATGCGCAAACAGTTTTGACTTGAATAATGAAACGTTAATATCTACCTTTACGAGTGGAGGACTAACCGTATAAAGAAAAGCTAGCTGCCACGCGTGACGTTGAACGTAAAACACGCATTGTATAATATAGTAATATTACTACGTTTGGTTTCTAAATATATCCCATTGATTTTTTTAAGAAGCAAATAAGTTAAATAAATTAATTGATTTATAAATCAATATATAATTTAATGATACATTTAATAAATCTTTTAGAATATATATATATAGTTTAAAGTAGTTTATTTAGTTTTTTTAATTTCTAAATAAAGTCAATGAAGTTTATAACAGCAACTTATTTCAAGTTTTCGTACTATGCACTACACGTTTGGCGCTGAAAAGTTGTTGCTAAGCACACTCAATAATGATCGAGGTAGTATACATTGAGTGAATGTTGATTTTAATTAGTAAAAGGGAACTAATGAAATAAGGTTTAAATTTTTATTGAGAGAGATACTTACTTTCAGTGTTAACTTGTATCTTAAATAAAATTGTCTTCAACTTAATAATATCTATGCCTAGTGAAAAAAATTGTTGCTTGTCTTAAGTTGTTATTTTTATTATTTACATTGAAACTATATTTCATTGATATAAGAGATATTTAATTTTTTCTGAAAAATTAAGTAAACAAATTGAATTATATTAAAGTATTTATATTTGCCATTTTTCTCCAAACTAATTTTTTGTACTTATAAACCGATATATAATCAATTATACACATAAATAAATATTTTTAGTAATTTATTTAGTTTCCTTATTTAACCTCCCAAAAAATCAATTGTCTCATATATTTAAAAATAAAAATACTTTCAAAAATTATAAATTCAAAAAATTAAGTAAACTGCTGTTTTATATTTTTCCTCACTAATTCTACATTTAAGAGAGGGAGAATTAAGTCGTGTGATCTACAATACAATTCATAAATCGTGGGATTTGTAACACTTTGGGAGGTTAATTTTTTTATATTATCCATTTTAATATTCTTAAAATAATTTCGAAGACTAATATTTTTAGAATAAGTTTTAGAGATAAAAATTAAGAAATATTTTTAAAATATTATTTTAAAAAGACATGAAATTGTAAAGTGAAAGTGAAAAAATAATATATTTTACTAGCATGATTATCATTAATACAAATTAATATAATATACTCCGTGTTTTCTCTAATTTTATAACAGAAAATAACAAAATTTTAAAACGATATTATGATTTTTTATAAATTATTTTTAGTTTTGAGAGCATACATACATTTCAAAAAAAATTATTTTATTTTTTCAAAAAAATTAAAAATAGAAACCAAATAAAACGTTTATTATTTTCAGTCCAAAAATGCATTAAGTTTATTTTTCACACTGATGGTTAATTAGAAAAAGGTAAGGCATCAAACCATTTGAATTATAATATTTAGGTCTGTGGGGTCAAATTTTGGAATTCAGAGTCTATCATTTAATATATGTAGTGCAACCCTGCCTTCTTTTAGATTTTGTTTCGGATTTGATTCTCCTAACATTATTCCTTTTGATCAATCTTAATTCTAAGATCTGTAGATAAGTATTTACATATTACAATTAAGTAATAATTAAAAACAAAAAACAAAAAAATAATTCTATTAAAAAAAAGAAAGTAGCTACCAATAAATTGTGGGTTGATGTAAAAATAAAGACACAAGTTTAAATCTTAGTAAGTGCATTTGTTGAGAGCGTTTTGATCTTAAAAGTCCCTGAACCAATAGAGCTTAGTATTAAATGTAAAGTGATTTTGGGATACTTTGAGTTGCACAGGAAAAAATGATAATAGATAGCCCGTTTGAGAAAGCGGTAGAGAAGTACTTTTACGTGAGTCAAAATAAATATGTGAAGGAAATTATCTCGTTTTACAAAAAAATACTATTGAATGTGCATTTGAACTTCCCAAAAATTCAGTCAAACGGGTATAGAATGTCAGTCAAATTTAGTATAAGTACATGTTGTTGGAATCATGCGAGGCTCTGACTAATATGAGGATTGTTATCGAGATTTCATTTATAAGTATTTATTTAAAAATTAACTTTGACATTCTATATATGTTGTAACATAAATTAGTCATAACATTAAAAGGGAAATTGAAACACTATTTCCCGTGAATAACGTTGATGTAGTCATATGTTTGATATTGATGAAATGATCAGATTCCATAACCCATTGGTTCTTTTTATGTATAAACTTTAGGCTTGTTTGGTTAGCCGTTTGGGAAACCAAAATCCATTCCAGCGCTTACCGAGACAAAATTCCTCTCGCATATTTACCTTAAAATCTGTGTCCGTTCTCTCAATAGACTATCCAAACAAACCCAAAGTGGTAATATGTGAGAAAAGATTAAAAATCATTTTCTTTAAGATGTGAGAATCTAGACCTTTCCGCCCAACTTGGAATTATATCGGACCCTCCTCTCTCCCTCTCTCTCTCCACACTGTCTTTAAAGCTCCCCACACAATCATCTTCCCATTTTCGTCCCTAACCAAACTCTCTCCCTCTCTCTCTCTCTCACTCTCACCCTCACAGAGGCACACACAGCCACGCACCATATAAAACGCCTCCAAAACATTCACAAATTAGGAGGAGGAGGAGGAGGAGGACCGACCTAAGCTTAAAACCATCTAATCATGGTCTGCTACTTAATCCCTTCTCTCTCTCATTCTCTCTCATAAAGATGAAAACTTTACTTGATTAAGCATTATTGTTGGTTTGATCGATCTTCAGGAAGTAGAAGAACAACAATCAAACATATGGGAAGGCTATGTGGATTGGAGAAACAAACCTGCTCTCAGAGGTCGCCATGGCGGCATGCTCGCCGCCTCCTTCGTTCTCGGTCTCTCTCTCTCTCTCTCACACACACACACACATCTCTTTACACACACGTGTATATATTCTCACAGTTTTCAAGCTTCGAATTTAAGCTTAACGTTGAAAAAACTTCATATCCTAATCGGAGCTCTGAAGTGAAGTTCAGTTTCACATACCTTGTCTATATGATCCCTGACCACTTCTAGAAAAAGATCGTCCTGCGTGTAAACTGTACTGCTGTCATATATTTTTGTGGTTAATTAACCTTTGCAATACATACACTTAAGTGCGATATTGTGTTGCAGTTTCAACATTATCGCCTGTTATTAATCATCAATATATGGTATACATGCTTCTTACTGTAAGATCTATACACACACGCACACATGTCTTCACATGATTATGCGTCTCTCTGTATGGATTCTGCTTACTGATGAACACAGTACAAAGCTGTCCAAACTCGTGATAAAGTCATGAACAGCACACATCGTTATGAGTCCCATACCCGGAACTCTCTCGTCATAAGTTCTTTTATAGGCTTGAGGGGGTCTTCCTTCAAACAAGCAAGTCTTTCAGGACAAACTCTCCCTTACTTTAGAGTCGCACTCATAGGCTGTGTCTTTGAGACGGGGCTTTTGGTTGTTAGTCTATGCATTTATGTGTGTGTGTGTGTGTGTGTGTGTGTGTGTAGTAGTTTGATGATGAATACAATTAATAATGGCACAGGGGTGGAGGTGTTGGAGAATCTGGCATATCTAGCGAATGCGAGCAACTTGGTGCTGTACATGAGGCACTACATGCACTTCTCGCCATCGCAATCAGCAAACAATGTCACCAACTTCATGGGAACTGCCTTTCTTCTCGCTCTTCTCGGAGGTTTCTTGTCTGATGCTTTCTTCACCGCTTATCACATCTTCCTCACCAGCGCCGTTCTTGAGTTCCTAGTAAGCTTCCCATTTTAACTCTCTCTCTCTCTCTCTCTATATATATATATATATCTGATACTCTTGCTTTTTGCTTCTCTTGGAACATAAGAAAACTCTCTAGGCTCATTAACTCTGCGATAAATTTTAACTTTTCAAGTTTATCCATGTTTAGCGTATATATATTCCCGTGAGAACAGCCTCATGAGTAGGATCATACGAGTATGAGTATTTTTGTGCACTCTTTTGATTGTCACTTAATGACTTCCCTGGATCCAAATTATCAATATAATCACTCCAATTCTATATAAAGAAGAGCTAGATCAGGGATGTACTTTATTTGCTAAATGTAAGACTTTAATATGCTCTGTTTTTTATATATTCATTGCTACTCGCACTTATTGTGTTTCCCATGCTAAGAGGAATAGAGAAAATTAAGGCTTTAATATAGTGTGCGTGTGTGTGAACACAAATGGGGTTTGTTTAGAGCATGATATGCCTCATTAGAAGAGACACGTGTCGCTTGCAAGATCATGAGGTGATATGAATTGATTAACTTGCAAAACATAGCTATTAATTAACTTGTGGGTAATATCGAACAACGGGACCAATCCCTATCATAGAATTTCAAAGTAGGCCCTGGCTCGACTGAGCCTGAAATAACTTTCTTAAAACATTTTTGTTTTAAAAAAAAAAGAATAGTTTAAAAACTATAAAAGAAGGTAGCAGTGCTTTGGACTCGCATACAGTTCAAGAATTTTTCTTTAGGTTCATAGGACTCAAGTGAAAATATATTTTAATATAGAAAGTTTAAAACCTCCTAAATAAATAGAAGATGTGATTATATAACTTACAACTAGGTGTTTAGATATATTGATATCAAGGTTTCCGAATTTTAATAAGTAATTAACTTTCTTTAACCATCATGAGATAAAGTTTTAAATTGAGACAAACCGATAATTCTGTGTTGTTCTACTTGTAAACACATTTATATCTATATCTATGTTATATATATATATATATTTGATGAATTTAGTTCGATTTACAATTGACAACACACACATCTGTGTGTAATCATTTTAATTGATAAAAGATTGACAATAAATGTACGATTACAAACATTTATTGTCAAACTTTTATAAATTTAAAATGATTACACACACAATATTATATATTCGTACATTTATTGTCAAACTTTTATAAATTTAAAATGATTACACACACGATGTTATCTCCTGAATAGTTTAATTAAGTTGGAATTAATATAAAACTATAGTATATAAATTAATTTTTTAGTTAATATTTGCGTGGGAACATGTTTATCACAAACTTGATTCTTATGGGGATAAAGGGGAAGATAAAATATTTGTGATAGAGAAAAAGTGGGTTGTGCATATTCCTTCACTCATGCTAAGCCACATAAGGTGCTATTGCCTTTATTTATGTGTGTAATAATTACAATTACTATTTTATTAAGAAAAATATTAGTAATAATATAATTAAGTTGAGTGGTATAATATGCTTCATTTCCTCCAATCATATTAAAACATTGAGTCATGTAAATAGAAAAAGTTAAATTATAATAGTAAGAGAATATTATCCATCTAGCTAGGGTAATCCATTCACTTTTAATCTAAGTTAGCCATTACTTCCTTTAGTCCTAAAATGTATTCCTTATGAGGTTTGCTTGAATCCTAAATGTAAAATATTACTAAACTTTAGCCCCAAAATTTATAATTTTTTTTCATATATTAAAGAGGCTTATGCCAATTATGGTAGCTAGTTTGCAATACAAATTATTAAAAGGGTATTTTAAACAAATTAATATAATTTTTTATAAGCAAATAATTTAAAAAATTTAATCTTTATAAATTGGTTATCTAACCCCACATTTAAAACTGGAAAGAATAATATTTAATACTCCCTATATACTCCTTTTTATAAATTTCAGTTTGGGTTTGTCTTACCAATTTCATCACCTTTAATTAATTCTATTTTCTCTCATTATTTTTTCTCACAACTATTTCTCTCCTACTTATCTCCTTATTAATGAAGTCAAACTAGGTGAAAAAGTTTTTTTTCTCATATCTGTTACTATTAATTAATTTTAACCGATTTTTTAAACTACAAAATTTAGTTAAAAGCAATTAATTTGGGGAGGAAGCATATAAATATGGAGGGTAGCTGAGGTTGATACCTTTTTAATTTATTATTCATGTAAGGTAATTATTATTTTTGGTGCTGCTTCCACAAATAGGAACTTCATTAAGCCTATCAATTTCATTTTCTTTGGGACAAAACATTAAATATGCCATTGAGAAGATTGTCTTCCTTTGTCTGTTTTCAATAATGGTTCCAAATCAAAATCTCATCCATGTTGCTTTGTACGTCATTACAAAACCATGTCTTAATTAAAACACTACTTATCCTAATAATCTCTTTCTAATTAATTAGCTTATAATTGATTTTTTAAATTATAGGAGGATATAAGAGAGTTGCTATAAGTAATTTCATTTATTTATGAGTTGTTGATAATTAATTTAATGATACTAGTATTTATTATATTTTGAAAATAAAATTATTTATACATCAATTTTATTTTAGTAAGGATAAATTTTAGGAAAAAGTTGGGAAAACTCTGCCATAAAATTTTTTATTGAACTTTGTACTTATAGGATATCGATGCTCTAATTTTGTAACTCATTATGTCATACACGAAAAAAAAAATTTAATCGGGGATTTTTTTTTCTAATTTCCACAAAATTTTATGTTATACAAATTACTCCCGTGGTCCATAATGTAAAACTTAATTAAAGAATTATTCTTGATCCTAAATGAAAGATATGTTTCTCATTTTTGTTAATTTTCCCCCAAACTACCTCTATTGATAAGTGCTCTCTCGACAATAATCAAGTTAGAGAGAGACATAGGAAATTAAGGAAAATGATTAAAATGTTTAGAAAGAATATAATATATATTAACTAATTTAACTAACATTCTTATTCAAATCAAATTAGGTTAATAAATCATACATTTAAGATTATAGGGAATATATGATAATAGAATTAAATATATTAAATTTCATGAATGTATAAATCTATTTCCATTAACCAAACGACAGTTAAATAGAACCATCATGTTTCATTATTATTATAGAGGTGCTGTTGAAATCAGAAGCCTCATGATCTCTTAGGCAAATCGCACTCAGCTTCCGCAAGTAAAGGAGGCAAATTCGATGAACCACGTGAATTATGTGGTTGTCGTTTTGATTGAGCATGTTCATGTCTACCTTGTGCTTGGGACACACCCACTAGCTACCATAAACGCCAACATCTTATAATGACGTTTCATGACTTGCTAGCTGGTCGATGTGGTCACTGATTGCGCTAAAAAGTGAAAATTAATCTTTTTGTCCCTAAAAGTCTGAGTCAATTGGAACTCAATCTCTGAGCTTTGGTTAGATACAACTCAATCCATATAGTTTTAACTCGGCTATAACTCAGTTTATGAACTTTGACTAACTGTATTGTAACTCAGTCTCTATAGTTTTAACTATTATACAATTTTGTCCTTGTATTTTAGAAATTAAATCATATAATAAAATGGTAGGGACTAAATTATAAAATGGTTAAAACTATAAGAATTTAATTGTAGTGAGTTAAGATTTAGGGAAATGAGTTGCAATCAAAATAAAACTATAACGGCTGAGTTGCATCGAATTAAAGTTTAGAGACTCAATCACAATTGGGTCAAAACTATAGGAACCAAAAGACTAATTTCCAAAAAAAAAATTATTTTTTGTTAACAATTTTATATCCCTATTCACGACACGCCCAGTGCATTGGGTCCATTTGTTGTGTGCATCATCCCATTGAATATCTTATTGATTTAGGGAAAAATAGAATCTTGAGATATCAAGATTTTCAAAAGATTCATTTTTTTGGGAAGTATTCTACAAATTCCTATATGGTATCACTATCACAAAATGTTTAATCATGTCACTGTTTGTTTTCTTATAAGGTGTTTATAGTTTTACTCAATTTTAATTAGGTTTTTGTAGTTTTTTTTAATCTATCGCATAAAATTGTAGGGAGTAAATTAAAAATTAAGTTAAACTAAAAATCTAATAAAAAGAAAAAAAATGCTACAAGGACCTCATTTAAATTAAGTGAAACTATAAGTACTCCATAAAAAATTACGAAAATCTGATAATTCAAAATCATATAAGACTATAGGGATTCATAGATTAATTTTTCCATCTTTCTTTTTTTTCAAAAGTTTCTTATGATTTTATAATTGATAGTAATACATCCTCCCTTTCCATTCGGGAAAAAAACTATAATAAACTGTACTACTGTTCATTACGTATGAATGTAACAACTCATCTATCGAACTTTGCATGTAATTTTAATTACGTGCAGGGCCTGAACATACTCACCATCCAAGCTCGGTCGCCGGCGTTGAAGCCGCCGGAATGTGATCACCGAGTGAGCTCATCAATGTGCGAGCAAGTAGGAGGAGGGAAAGCAGCCATACTATTCACAGGACTCTATCTGGTGGCTCTTGGAGTTGGAGGTATAAAAGGGTCATTACCTTCACATGGAGCTGAGCAGTTCAATGAGGGCACGCCATCCGGCAGGAAGCAGATATCCACCTTCTTCAACTACTTCGTCTTCTGCTTGGCCTGTGGAGCCCTAATTGCAGTCACTTTTGTGGTTTGGGTTGAAGACAACAAGGGATGGGAATGGGGTTTTGCTATATCCACCATTAGTATCTTTGTTTCCATTCCTGTCTTCTTGGCTGGTTCTTCTTCTTATCGCATGAAGATCCCTTCTGGAAGTCCACTCACCACCATTTGTAAGGTACATATAATCACCATGAAAATTTCTCCAGTTGATCATTTGGTTTATTTTCAGTAAAATTGTTGAAAAATCTCCGGTTACAAAAATTTATTGCCCATATGATCAGGTCGTTAAGCGGGTGCAACTCTTATTTGGCTAAAAAAAATCTCTCATTATAAAATTTATTATCCAGGGATATATAAGAATTCAAATCCTTCAACAATTAAGTTCAATTATTGTTCATTTTTGTGTAATATATCTTAAACTATATGTGAATGTCATCTATTTTACACAGTTAAGAATATGTTACACTCAAATAGGAAAAAAAAATTGTATCTTTGGGCAACAAATTTTGCAAAGGGGTGAATTTTCTTAGCAATTTTCTCCTATTTTATTACTTTTTATGAGTTACATATGGATGGAAGGGATAGAATCTCAACGACAATTGCTAAAATTAAAAAACAAATCTCCAATTACAAAATTTATTGCCTAAGTTACTTAAGAATCTGGGCCTTAAGATCTTAAATCATTATGCAGGTGCAACTCATGTTCAATAAGTGTACTCTTCTTTAACTGTATCCAAATAGTCAAATATCATATATTTTATATATAGTTGAACATAAGTTGCAGACAAGTGAAGAAAAGTTGCATCCGTTGAATTTAAGCTGTGTAGGAGTCTTAAAATGAATTCTGAAACTTTGGGACGATTAATATTGTGATGATAAGGGAATTTTCAGCAGCTTGCCTTTTATACTTTTATGAATGTAATTGAATCAAACTTATTATGAGTATCCAATGACCAACATAAGATTTGAAGAAATAGGTGTCTAGTAAAATAAGGATTCATTAAGAGGTGGCAAGAGTGTATTCCAATTATATGTTTGGTAATATAAGATACATTTTGAACTGAACCAATCAAAATACATAGATGGATGTGATAGACTCTTATATTGAATCCAGGATCCAAATTCTTATGTTGACCATATCTCAACTTTTCTCTTTAACTCTCATTCTGTAGCGCTACATATATCACCACTTTTGATATTTAATGAGACTCAATTAACTAATTTGAAGATATTATGGAAGCTAAATAAATTATTTGATTGTAGCATATATTATAAGATCTCTCTAAAATACTTATTATGTGCATCATTATATTATATATTAGTTAATAAATTAGATGCATTATATTGAAGAAAATCGAAAAATATAAATATTTTAAAGTAATTTATTTAATTTTCTTAATCTTTCTAAATTAATCAAGTGAGCCTTATATCAAGAATCAGATGTAACTGTAAGTCATTAAATATGTACCTGGTTTTATGTGCATATTTGTTTGTTCTTTATTTTGTATCCATAGGTGATTCAAGAACAATTACAATTCTTGTCTGTTTTGAATGAGCAGGTTGTGTTTGCTGCTTCGATAAATAGCTGCATCTACAGAAATTCAAGCAGTGCAGTGGTGAATACGGTTTCAAGCCCATCAAATCCAAACACAAGTAGAGAAGAAGAGGAGGAGGAAACAGAGGAAGGAATAAAAGCTGTAATATTAGCAACAGAAACACCATCAGACTCCCTCAGATTCCTCAATAATGCAGTAACGAACAAGCCATTTCACCCATCACTAGAATGCACTGTGCAACAAGTGGAAGATGTCAAAATAGTAGTGAAAATGCTACCCATATTTGCTTGTACCATCATGCTCAATTGCTGCCTTGCTCAGCTCTCAACTTTCTCAGTCCAACAGGCAGCAACCATGAACACAAAACTAGGTTCCCTTAAGGTCCCTCCAGCTTCATTACCAGTTTTCCCAGTTCTCTGTATCATGATCCTAGCACCTATCTATGACCACATCATAATCCCATTTGCTAGGAAAGCAACAAGAACAGAGATGGGTATTTCTCATCTCCAAAGAATTGGGATTGGATTGGTCCTCTCCACAATTGCCATGGCAGTGGCTGCTCTTGTTGAGGTGAAAAGGAAAAGCGTTGCAATAGAATCAGGGCTTTTCAATGAAACAACAAATAAGCCACTCCCAATTACATTCTTTTGGATTGCATTGCAGTATTTGTTTCTAGGTTCTGCTGATCTCTTCTCTTTGGCTGGGTTGTTAGAGTTTTTCTTCACAGAAGCACCAATAAAGATGAGATCTTTGGCCACTTCTCTTTCTTGGGCTTCTTTGGCTATGGGGTATTACCTCAGTTCAGTGATTGTTTCAGTAGTGAATAGTGTCACTGGAAGCTCAACTCATAAGCCATGGCTTTCTGGTGGCAACCTTAATCACCACCGCCTTGAAAGTTTCTATTGGCTCATGTGTGCGCTAAACGGGTTGAACTTTGGGATTTACCTCTTTTGGGCTTCAAGGTACAAGTACAGAGCAAGTGGAAGCAGCGGATGAAGGAAGATAATAGATGAATTAGTCAAATTGGTCTATGAGTACTTTGCTTTTTATGACGCCATTTGATCAAAATAGTTTTATAGCATTCAGGGGCTGTGAATTCCGGCAATTGGGTTGATCAGCAATTTACCTTGCAATAAAATGCAGAGATATGTTGGCTAAGTAAAGAAAGAACATATGGGAAAAAACAAGAAACAAAATTGTGTTCATTGTAATCAAAATGGCTATGTGATATTAATACTAATAGAGAATGGTTTTCAAATTCTCGTGTTCATCTTGTGTGCCCTTTCTTATATGCAAATACTAAACTCTTGGACATTTATTGAAATTATTAAATAAATTTGGTCATTCTTGAACAAATGGCGATCGTGGAGCTCTCGCTTAGCAAGCAGGATTTACGGGATCGATACCCCCATCTCCATTTTTAGGCCGTTATTTTAATTTTCTTCTTAATTTCCAATTGGGCCGCTTCGTCATCGTAAGCCCAAAGTTTAGGCCCGGTATTCTTTTCCTTTTATTGATGGAGCAATTCCTCTGTACTGGAATGTATAAAAAAAAATTCCTCAGTACTGGACGCGCTTTGCATAAAAAACAAGTAACAAAACACCCAAAATTATTGTGCCAAAAAGAAAATCTAAAATTAACATATTTTGAAGAAAGTCAATCAACACCTTTTAAAACATTGTTCAAAACCATTTAGAGTGCAATTGAATAGATGACGCTAATGCGCTCAATGGATGCAATTATAACCATGGAAAATGAATAAACAAATTAATTATAAATAACCATTAATGACAATCAATCAATATCCAATATAAAATAGCATTTAATTCTATCACATAGTCTATTCATGATCCAATTGTTAATCAAGATTTACATTGCAGTAGAAATTTCTACATTTGAGATATCTGAAACATATTTAAATATAGAATAGACTAAGAAAACCCCATGTTGTACCTATGAACTCAAGCTTTGTCCTCCATCTCCAAGAGACTAAAGAATTTAGCCTCTCATAGCTCCAACCCTGCAGCAATCATCCCAAATCTGTTCTACCATGTGGGAAACTAAAAAGGGAATGGAAGTATGGAGAAGAAGTGGTTTATTGGTTAAGAATTGCATAAAAGGGTGGAAAGATGGAGAAAAATAGAAGATGAAAGGATGGGGAAGTTGGAGACGTCAAAGGATAGTGATGGAGGTCCTCTTCTGCAAATCTGTAGAGTGAGAGATGACGTTTTCATAGCTACTCCTTCCCATGTATGTAGCAGTTGAATGATTTAATTCAAAACGCATGGCTTCACCAATATGTGTTGAGGTTGAGACATGTAAACAGTCAAATTTTGACATGGGACAACTATGTCATGACCACAGCTCCTAAAAATACATCCAAGTCTCGACCTGAGACATTTGGGTTGTGACCTCATAGTGGCATAGGGCTCTGGTGATTATTTTTTGCTCTTGATAAACTTGTGTCAAGAACCGTCGGTATATAGAACCCAAGATTGAACTTGGCTGATAATGTTTTCAGCCCAACACACTTCATAGGCCTATTTGCTTAGTGCGATTTTCCTTCTTTCCTCTCTGTTGTATTATTCTAGAATCTGTTTTAGACATATACGTGTACAAATCTTACACTATGTAGCTGTTGCACTTTCTATATATACTGCACAGTAACAAACTATTGGATCATTGAGAAATACAATCCTTTCCAGATTTTCGGTTGTGTCACAGATCTTTTCTTGGTATCAGAGCCTTGTCAGGACAACCACCGTGATGTCTACGTCTAACAAAACCCAATGCTCCTCCTCAACCAGCTCCCTGGTCACTGATTATATTCTGGCCAAACTCACAAACAAACACCATTTTCCCACTCAGAGTGTTTTGGTCAAGCTGGACCGAATGAATTATCCCATCTGGCTTACCCATGTCCTACCAGTTATCAAGGGCTATAAACTTGAGGGCTTCAACAACGGCACCAGAATATGTCCGTCATAGTTCATCACCGGAAGAGAAGAAGTAACAATCAACCCAGCGTTTGAGGACTGGGTATCTACTGATTAGATTCTTTTCAAATGGCTTCTAAATACAATGTCCCTGGAGATTTCTGCAGAGATGACAGGAGTATCCACCTCCGCCGGCTTGTGGGTTGCTGCAAAACAGCTCGCCGAAGTTCAAACCAAGTCTCGCTTGCTGATGTTACGGACTGAGCTTCAACGCACTAGGAAGGGTGCAATGAAGATGGCTTAGTATCTCTCAAAGCTGAAGAACATAGCTGATCAGCTTGTAATAGCCGGAAGCTCCGTCCCTCTTCCCGATCTGGTCATTCAAGCACTAGCCGCGTTTGATGGCGAATATAATCCTATTTTTGTCCAACTATCACAGCAGGCTGAGACGCTCACCTGGATTGAGCTTCAAATCTCACTTCTCACCTTTGAAAGCCGGCTGGATCAATTAGCACAACTTACTACCCTCTCCATTTCAGGAAATACTTTTGTTAACGTTGCAAGAACTGGTAATTTATCTGGTTTCAGGAATAACAGTGCAAGAGGTGTTAGGAATAGGGGACGATGAGGCAGGATGTTCAATACTCGTCGTCCCAGGAGAGATGACACTGTTCCAGCATGCCAGCTCTACACCAAAGTGGGTCATATTGTTGAGACGTGTTTCCATCACTATGACCGTTCCTTTGTTTCACCTTCCAACAGGGGTAGAGACTCTAGCTTCACGAGAAAAAGAAGCTACAATCCTTTGAGACTGACAACGCATACTGGGCTTCTCATGAGATAGTGAATGATGATGCTTGGTAAATGGACAGTGGAGCCACAAGCCACGTTACAAATGATCTGAACAAACTGGAGACATCTGCTGATTTGGCTAGTAAGATGAAAGTTACTCTGGGTGATGGTTACAAATTGAATGTGAATAAAATAGGATCCTCAACAATCTCTAATATGCCTAACAAAAAGGTCACACTAAGGAACGTTCTATATACACACAAGATTAAGAAAAATCTATTGAGTGTATACAAAATGGCTTCTGAAAATAATGCTGATGTAGTTTTTAATTCAAGAGGTGTTTCTGTGAAGGCTCAGGAAACAGGGGAGATATTTCTATTGGGAAGAACAAGTAAGGATGGCATCTATAGAGTTTGCACTACCAAGAAAACCGAGAACAACAATCAGATTTGTGTTGCTGGAGTTGAAACTGGTTCAAGTTGTAGTAGTGTCACTAGTAGGGTATTATGGCATAACAGACTTGGCCATCTGAGTAGTAGGATTTTAAATCAAATCATCAGAGAATGTAACCTAAAAACTGGTTCAAGAAATAGTAATGAGTTACCTTTTATGAATCTTGTAGATTTGGCAAGTCTCACTCTCTTCCATTTAGTGCTTCCAACTCTAATGCATCTAAGCCACTTGAATTGGTACAGACCTATGGGGTCCTACCCCCACTACATCCACTAATGGTTTTTGCTACTATATACTTTTCTTGGATGATTATAGTAGATACTCATGGATCTACCCACTGAGAACTAAAGATGAAGCATTAAGTATATTTACAAATGTCAAGAAACTTGTTGAAAACTAGTTTGAAAATAAAATTAAAGCAGTTCAAAGTGATTGGGGGTGAGTATCGCAGTTTTTGTAATTTGTTGAATGAAGCTGGGATTCTTTTTAGACACTCCTATCCCTATACATTCGCTCAAAATGGAAGAGCTGAGAGGAAGCATCGTCATATTCTTGAAATAGGGCTCACTCTTCTAGCCCAGGCCAAAATGCCACTATCTTACTGGTGGGAAGCTTTCTACACTGCTGTAGAGCTGATAAATAGACTTCCCACTAATGTTTTAGGTGGTCTTTCTCCATATTTCAAACTATTTGGTAAGAAACCTGAATATGACAACTTAAGAACCTTTGGTGCAGCCTGTTTTCCATGTCTCAGATCGTACAACGAGCGCAAGTTGCAGTTTAGATCAACCAAATGTGCCTTTGTTGGCTATAGCAATTCTCACAAAGGCTATAAATGCATGAGCCCCACTGAAAGGATTTATCTCTCACGGCATGTGGTTTTTAATGAGACTAACTTTCCTTTTTCTATAGGTTTCATGAACAGAAGGAAGCCCCTTGAAGAAGAAATAATCCAAACTAAAATGTTCTTGAAGACCCCTGGACCTGCACTGTATGCAATTCTTCCAACAAATTCTATAACTACCATTTCAAATGAGACTTTTTCCAGTGATAGTTCAGGATGCCAAATCACCAATAATCTCAATTATGGTGACTCTTCTCCATCAAGTACCGAGAATACAGTAAGGGATAGTCATCTTTAAGAGGTTTCTCAACCTAAGATATTACTCCTCCTGATGTGTCTACTCAGACTTCACATCTGCAAGCTCCTAAACCAGCTGGACATCATATGATCACCAGAAGTAAGACAGGTACTCTCAAACCACGTGTGCCTTATATTGGTACTGTCATGACTAATCTTTAGTACAGTATACAGGATTCACTGAGCTCACCTGAATGGAAAAGAGCCATGATAGATGAATATAATGCCCTGTTAAAAAAACTAGACATGGAAGCTAGTGCCAAACACAGGACATAGGAAAGTAGTGGACTATAAATGGGTTTTTAAAATTAAACCCACTGCAGATCAGAAGGTATTTAAGCACAAGGCCCGGTTGGTAGCTAAGGGATTTCAACAAAACCCTGGAATAGACTTCACCGAAACTTTTAGTCCTGTGCTTAAGGCATCAACAATGAGATTTATTTTAATTATGGCAGTAACATTTAACTGGACAATTAAACAGTTAGATGTTAATAACGCTTTCCTAAACGGTAAGCTTCAAGAATTTGTTCTTATGAGACAACCAAAGGGATTTACTTCGTCAAAATTCCTTAACCATGTATGTTTGCTGAGGAAAGCTTTATATGGACTTAAACAAGCCCCTAGAGTGTGGTTTGATAAATTGAGAGTCACCTTAATCAGCTAGGGGCTTTACTAATTCAAAATGTGATACTTCATTTTTCTTTATCAAGCAAAGGACATTCATTATGTTTGTTCTAATTTATGTGGATGACATAATTGTCACTGAAACTCGAATAATGCTCTAGAACTGTTTGTTAAACAGCTGCATTTTCATTTTGCTCTCAAGGATCTTGGTCCTTTGTACTGTTTTCTCGGCATAGAGGTTTTCAGAAATGGCTCGGGACTCTATTTAAAGCAAGAAAGGTATATCCTTAACTTACTTGACAAGTTTGGTATGCCAAAATCTAGTCTAGTTCCTACACCTATGGTTGTGAATGGTTATCTCTCTGAAAATGTTGGAGTTCCTTTAAACAATCCCACAATTTATAGGCAAGTTGTTGGTGCATTATAATATCGAACTCATACTAGACCAGACATAATGTTTGCTGTTAATAAACTGAGTCAGTTTCTAAGTTCACCAACTGTAAATCATTGGTAAGCAATAAAAAGGGTGTTTCGATATCTCAAAGGAACAGTCACTTTGTCTTTACATATCATGCCCAATAACCATCTGACTATGCAGGGCTACTCAGATGTAGATTGGGCAATGTGCCCAGATGACAGGCACTCCATAGGTGGTTATAGTGTATTTCTTGGTGATTCTCTGATTTCTTGGTCAGCAAAAAAGCAACAAGTTGTTGCTAGGTCAAGTGCAAAATCTGAATACACCTAGCAAACTTAGTTACAAAATTGGCTTGGATACAGTCTTTGATTAGTGAACTTGGTATCTATCTCAAGTACCCACCTATAGTTTGTACGACAATTTAAGTGTTGTCCTGTTTTTCATGCCAGGACCAAGCATATTGATCTGGATGTACATTATTTGAGAGACAGAGTTTTGAACAAGCAACTCACTGTCCAGTATATACCATCTTCAAAACAAATTACTGATGTCTTTACCAAAGTGTTGTCTTAAGCAAAATTCCTGGGGTTAAGATCCAAACTAGGTCTCACAATTCCTCCAGAACCTAGTTTGCAGGGGGTGTCAATAATCGTCAGTATATAGAACCCAAGATTGAAGCTGGTTGATAATGTTTTCAGCCTAACACACTTCACAGGCCCATTTGCTTTGTGCTATTTTCCTTCTTTCCTCTCCATTGTATTATTCTAGAATCTGTTTTAGACATATACGTGTACAAATCTTACACTCATGTGGCTGCTGCACTTTCTATATATAGTGCACAGTAACAAACTATTGGATCATTGAGAAATACGATCCTTTCCAGATTTTCGGTTGTGTCACAGATCTTTTCTTTGTGGCTCCTTAAATGCTTAGTCTTGAGTCATTAAATCTCCTTTAAATGCTTACAAATAAAGGTAAAGAGCTTTGAAAAAGTTAAACAAATTAAAGATCAATGCATTCATAGTTTGGATGAGATAAATGACTCATTTTTAACCTTAAATCATTAAAATGCAATGCATGAATCAATAAATCGAGAATGGTATAAATGCATGCAAAATAAGGGTAAAGATGTTATAAAACACCATAAAACACTCAAGAAAACCATGTAAATATATATTGGGTTCTATCATAGGGGATAAATAATATTTGTAGCTTGTGTTTGGGATTATAGGAGGTTTAGAATATAAATGCCTCTATGATTTCAAAGAACTGCACATGTGAAAAGTAGCCATTAAAGAACTAAAACAAGATCTGAAGAGTTATAGAGGTTAATAACTCAATTTAGAAATTTAAGGCCGATCCCAACAAGGCTATATCTTCTAAGTTATTCACAATGACCAACTGGAGACTAACTAATCACAAAGCAATTGCCTTACTTGTTTCTTAAGGTTAATTCTCAAAGTATAATAAATAATAATACACCTCATTCGACAATAAATATAAAAAGATTCCTACTTGCTTTCAGATAAATTAGGATTTTCATATTTTGGAGTGTAATAGCTTAAGTATATAATAATTTTACTTAATAAGTTTCAAGTTTTTCAAAATAAATAGTGCATGTTCATCAATAATTGATCAACTAATCAACTCATTTCCTCCTTCACACATAATTTTTGTGCTGTCTTCAACGCAAAACCAATATGTTTTGAGAGGATAATTTACAATAGAAGAGTATAATAAGGAGTTGTATTTATTCATTACTACTATTTACTAACTAAAAAAAGGTTTCTTTCACTACTAAAGGAGTCTCTCCCCACACTTATCTCAAACAATTAATTTTAGGAAATAGACAGACGAGTATAGCAAAAAGACAACCTGGATTTTATGCTGCTTGAGGGTATTGAAGTGAAAAATGACATCCCTAATGAGAAACATACCATTGCTCAAGTGTGCTTTCTCTTCATAGCTTTCAACAGCATCTAGGGGTGGTGGCTTGAGGTGACAACATGAAGGGAGTGGAGTGAGTACCACACATATCTTAATGGATTTATCTACAATACTTTTAACAAAGTCTAAGCAAGATATTTACCAACACCTATAGTATAGGGCAATAATAGTAATATTTGAAGCCATGGAATGGCCTCAAGCATGCAAGATTACTTGCCCAGGCAGAGGATATGAGAGGTCTAGAAGATATAGAAGAATATACATAGTTCTCACATCCAATAAAATCTATGCGACTCTTTTCAGTAAGAGTCTTAACATCAATTAAGGGAGTCAAGGTGTAACCATTACCTATCCCTTCCTTATCAGATGGCAAATCATATTATAGTATTTCATCGTCATTAACACCTTCATTATCAACCTCTTGGATGGTAGCTATTGCTTTATCCCCTCTAGTTTATATCTTCTCCTTCTTGGTTTTGCTCCACGTGGTTTGGAAGTATGTGACTTTCCTCTACCATTTAATTCCCTGGTTTCCTTTGTAGTTGAGTTGACCTCTGGTTGTGTCAAACTGCCCTCAGAGTTTCTTCCTTCATATTGGTTTTCCATACCTACAAAATTCAAGAAAGACCCTTTCTCAGAGGCATTATCAACAAGAGAGGATAAGGAGGATGTAGAAGAGATAGAACACTCAACATCACAACCTTAACATGGTGTATCATCATCAGAAAGGGTAGCAGGGAGGGGAGAGGGATTGCATGCAATATAGTCAAACAAGCCCAGTTCATGTTCATTTACAACATTATTATCATCCATAGCACTAGAAAGAGAGGCATGATTAGTCATATTATCATCACGTAGAGAATTAGAAGCATTGCAAGTAACATGTTCATCTAAGGTACTACTAATAGTGGCAATAGGTGCAAGATTTTCATGATCAGATATATGAAGGGACTCAACAATTATTTCTTCATCTTTCTCATCATCACATGCTTCATCAATCAAAGTAGTAGTAATTAAAGAAGGGTCAACTCCTTTAAGGATATGAGATACATTACCACAGGGAGGAGTAGACTCCTTTAGTCCTTTAACACTTGCTTTGCTTCTTGAATTTTTTATAAGCACTAGAGATTGGATCTCTTGTGAGGTATTTCTCATTAAGTATGGTTGCATGAGACGCTAGCCCAGCCTGCTTCTCGAGTTGCTCTGATGCTTCCTTTTCCAAAGATTCCATTCGTCTGTTGCAATTGGTTATGACATGATTTATTAGCTCATTCATCTCTTGAACCAACCTCATTCACATCGTCATGCATGATGATTCTTGACTTTGAACATTTGGTTGAAAAGGAGGTTCATGATGTGCTGTAAATGGAGGCCCAAAGGGTGGGGGAATTGGGGATTTATGATACAGTTTATATGGTGCTGAGTTCAAAAGATTATCTGTATGGTTGAAGGGTTGGTGGAGGGTTAAAATTAAAGGTGGGAAGGGAGGTTCATAGTGGGCTTGTTTGTTAGAGCGTTTGGAAAAGTCAGACACACATTCAACAGTGTTTTTCCGCAAAACGAGATAATCTCCTTCACATTTATATCAACTTGTGTAAAAGTACTTCTTTACCGTGTTTCGAAATGGACACAATATGTTTATATGTCGGGTGAACCATCCAATTTTATGTGTTGTCGGTTGTCCATAGCAGCCTTCTTAAAGACATATCCAAGCTTTGTCTACAGTGTAGATCAAACAAGTCTCCTCCTGCTCCACGTACACTATCTACTATTGCTTTTGGACTTGTTTCAATGCCCTATGAAAATAATATTTAAGATATGCTTCTGGGATCTGTCAGTCGCACTCATGCAGAAGATTTTGGAATCGGCTCCAATATTCAAGAAACGATTCAGTTTTTTTTTTCTTTTTTTTTTGCCGAACAGTTTTTTTTTTTTTGCTTAATGGAGTTTATCAGCATCTTCATGTGTCTCCTCAAAAATTTATAATCAGTGAAAGGATTAGAGAACATGGGTTGATGATGATTAGATTTTAGACTTATTATTATAATCACTACCAGAAAAATGACATTTAGAGATGGAAAAATCCATCATTAAATGGCTATTTTCCATAAAAAAATTTCTATTTAGCAATAGGAAATACTAGTGACCTTCATTTAAACGACGGAAAATAGCCAATCCGTCATTAAATGGCATTTTTCTGATAGTGAATTAAACAAAGTCATAAGGATCCGGATAAGAGACTCAAAAGACTCAAGAAAGAAATGAAACCAAAAAATGGAGAAATCGAAAAAATAAAGAAAGTGGCCAGTTGTTCAGTTTTGGCAAAAATAACTCAAACCTAATAGCTAAAGCTATTTATATTGCTTAGAACGTGCAAAACCTATAACATGATTTTTTTTTTTTTGGCAAGTCAAACACAATTTAAGCAAGCAGTGAATATAAGACTGAAATTTACCAGATTAAATACGCAAGACTCTACTACACACTAAAAAGGGGGGAAATAAAATAAGAAAAAACACTATCACAAAATTAAATTTGGATTGAAAAGGATTGTGATAGGAATCTAGAGGGTAATTCTATCAATTCCATTAGATATCTCGTTTAGCATTCACACATTAAAAGATACACCTAGAAGAAGAAAATTAAGACTTAATTAACTAAATACACAATGACACATTTTTTAAATAACAAAATTACGTTAAAAATGAAAATAAAAAGATTTAATTTTCTTCTTTCAAGTATTCTTCTTCATAGTTAATTACCAAGAGGGATATCTAATGGAATTGATAGGATTGCCTTTTCGATTCTTATCGGGTTGAGTCCTAGGCAACCGCACAAACAGTGAGAGTATTCGTTTTTTTAGCTCTTTTTCTAAATCAACCATAATCTTGAAATTGTCTTTAGGCCTCAAGTGCTTTAACTTTAAATTCTTAATTATCCTGCAATAATCACAACTAAAAATACCTTTTGTATAATACAAACAGGTTTAATTAATGGAAATTATAAAACGATAACAATTATACCTTCCGAGCACTTATTTTATATCATTTATTTTAATGCAAGACATAGACAATGCAACTATTACAATTAAGCCATATAATTATAATAAAATCTCTTAAATAGATATAAAAATATACAATAAATTAGGGATTCATCAACTTAAAATGTTAAGGAGTTTTACCAAAAAAGATGTTAAGGAGTTACATACACCTGATTCAAAGTTGAAGAAGATTTTATATAATTTAGTGGTATCTTTTGTTAATTAATCAAAGAATGTTATCATGAATGGAGAACTAAAAAGAAATTTTATAAAATTAAGGGATTAAAATGAAATTGGCATGAAATTAAAAGGTTAAATGTACAATTTACCCAATGTTAAGTAAAATTTTAAAATTAACAAAAACAAAAGTCATACAATAGAGGGGGAAAATCTGTTGAGATGTACATGCAAAACGGCGCGCGAGACTTCTTCAACTTTGAATATAGTTTTTTTTTTTACTATAATCTGTTTTGGCCATTTTTTTCCCATCGGTAGTTTCATGAAGAATTTGGGTTGCATCGTGCATGTGCGTTTCAAGGCATCAGAATCAGATCGAGATGCAAAACGATCGAGAGGCCTTTTACTCGCAATTTCAACATTGAATTTCCCTACTCTTCCTGACTCTCTCTCTCAGCAATTCTGCTTCAGGTGAAATTCCAATCCATCTCATTGCTATTGTCATTTCTTAGTTCCAAGTCCTGAATTAATCTATTCTCAGTTCCTTAATTTTTTTTTATTCTTGCTATTTTCAAACCCGTCTTTACATGTCAATATCATTTGCTGCGTAGTAGTGAAGTGAAGTTATGCGTTGATAATCGTTGTCATTGTTGATAAGAACTCATTGCGCCATTTCATTTTTCTTTTTCTCGCCCCTTTTAGTTTAAATCAGTTGTGCAATTATCCTTAATCTTCTTTATTTGTTCCCTTTTGAATGAATCATCCTTAATCAATAATCATCAAACGAATATGAGGCCATTGTGCAGGAGCAAACAGCTAATGCTCATTAACATGAAGTATTTAAGGCTTTAGTTCAATCTCAGTGAGAGTATTCGCTGGTGCTTTTCCTTGATATTTAAAAAAAAACGCAAAAAAATAAATACAGGCACCAATCTATATGTAAAGATTACTGTCTTTAGTAACTATTATTCTAATGGCCCTATAACCACAAGTTACAAGGACATGAATGAAGATCAATCAATATCAACTTTCTTAAAACCTTATCAGGCAATAGTTTCAAGATGGTTATGCTATAATGAGCTGTAAACATATGGAAGGAAGATTGGTCATATTAATGTTCATAAATTCACCAATATCATCTTATTTGTTAGTCCATTGCATATTATTTTATTGTATCTGATTCACACTGTTGGGACTTCTCAAATAGATTTTGCAGGTATTTTTACTGGCATAATGAATTTTTTTATGCGATCTTCTGCAAATGTAAATGTAGAACGGGCAAATATTCCCCCTATCCCCGAATCACAAACAGATATGTATAGTAGATCAACAACTGGAGCGACTTTGGAATCTTTTATATCTGAAGATCCATATACACCATATACTACAACTGAAGAGCATGATGGAGAGACTAGTGGAGTTGGAAGCGGAAGTAGCAGCAAGACTTGTCGAAATTCAAAATTTGAGTTATTTAAGCACTATGATGTTTCAGAAGAAGAAGGATGGATTATAATTCCATATAGTATGTGAAACATCGGTTCTGGAGAATTATTTTATTATAGTTATTTAAGAAGGATTATTATAATGTCCATTGGATGTTAAGTTGCTCTTATGTGTTTTATAGATTAACATCAGTTCTGGATAATTATTTTATTATAAATTTGAACCCTTTTAAACACACACACACACACACACAACAGAAGGAAGTAGCCATCTTGATCTAAAGCAGATTCTTATTCTGCTGCCTCGCATTGATGTTCAAATGGTTTCATTTGGCTTTTGGATTGGTCCCTAAATCATTAGTTCCTTAGTGCAAGAATATGTTTATGTGAAATATTTGATTCAATGACTATGTTAATATCCTTATCTTTTCCTCAATTTTTAATATGGTCTCAGAAATTTCAAAGTTTGTAATTAAATTCCTGTAATTTTAAAATTTTATAATGTGATCCAGTCACCAAGTCATAGTTAGTGTGCCATTAATTGTGTCTGTCATGTTAACATTTGAATATGTGTTTTGTGCTAGCAAAAGAGGGTAAAGCTAGATGTAACACTGAAATCCACCATGTACGGCACATGTAGCCAAAGTTGATTGGATATTATGAATTGGTATGAATAAAGTATATTTAGAGTATTAGATGAAATTTGGTTGACCCTATCAAGAGATTATTAAATAATACAAAGTATGTTACTGTTCATAACGGGCTTGTCACATGAATATAACTGTAATTGGAATATGGTTTTTGTTGTTACAATCACATTATGCCCATTATTTCTAGTTAATTCATTTAAAATATTGAAAAGTAGTTTCTTTTCAAGTTATCCCTCTTGTATATGATCTTATGAGTGAGATTGGTTTGCATGTCTTATATGATGCATCTAACTTTCAATATTCTTTCTATAGAGGAAATCCCTGAAAATTGGAACCAGACATCAGACGTAGAATCCTTATGTTCTCTTGACCGTTCCTTTCTTTTCCCCGGTAATAGATTCTTTCCTTCTTTAAATATATGAATATGAATATCATTTTCAGAGTGCATGGGTTGGTATCTCAGCTCCCATGAAAAGTTGACTAGACCTAAGTTATACCTATAATTCAGGTGAACAAATTCATATCCTAGCAAGCTTGTCTGCACGTAACCAGGATACTGAGGTTATAACTCCTTTTAAAATTGCTGCGGCGATGACTAAGAATGGCATGGGCCACAACTCTGAGAGTGAGCATGAAAGTGTCGAACATGGAAATAATTTAACTTCGGTGGAAGAGGAACTGAATCCTAGTAGTCAAGAGACAAACTGTGAATCTCTTCTTAGAATGGAGGGGCACAAAAGGCAAACTGAGTCATTGTTGCAAAAATTTGAGAATTCTCATTTCTTTATGAGAATTGCTGAGTCTGATGAGCCACTTTGGTCCAGAAGATATGTCTCAGAAAATGTTTCCCACTCAGCTGAAACAAACAGTCAAAAGACCGCAACAATTGGAATCAAAGCAGCTGCAGAAAATATGCCCCCTATCAGTACAATTATTCAACGAGGAAAGTTTGATGGAGCCATATCTAGTGGAATGGCTATAAATTCTGCTAAATGTTTCGCTCTTCCTAATGGAGACATAGTGGTATGTGTTGTAAATCATAGAACTCACAGAACTATGATAATTCGTTTTTTTTTTGGGTATGGGATTTCTTGTTATTACGTTCATGAATAAAAAGAAAAGAAAATTGTGATATTTTCTTTGCATATCCTTCTTTGGCTAAGAGACGCAAAATGTTTGGCCCTATTAGTTGTAGGTCTAGGAGCCTAGTTGATGTTATAGTAGAGTCTCATTAAGTTTAGGAGTCAAATGGCATTCATAGTTGTGTATGTATTGTATCACCTTGTTTCTTCATTAGAAAATAAATCCACATAAGTAGGATAGGCCAACATTTTAATCAATGGGACTTTCCTATTGTTTTTGTTTCATTTGGTGAAGGACTTTATTTACTTTTCCTCTTTTCTTTATATTATTTTATTACTATGATCATGTTGGTTTATTTTCTTTGGCTACGATCATTTGTCTACGGTCATACTGTGGAGGGAATAATAGTATGTTTGATATGTTTAGGGCATTGTTATGTAGATACATTGTTTGTCCTTGCTTCTGTCAGACTTTAGGGAACCAACAATAGAATTTTCTGTGTTTGTTCAACTTGTGAGTGAAAGTCATAGAGGATCATTCCACTAATTTCATACTGAATTTGGTTGAATCTAAGAAACGAATTTTTCTAGCAAGTTTAGCTTTAGTCCATCTTGCAGCAGTATTATTTTGTCAATATTTGCAACCTCTACTTTAAATGCCTCATGTTTTTCTGAAATTTGGCCGGGAAACCCTATTATATAAAAAATGCTTTTTGTATAACTTGTGAAACTTTTGTTTCTGAAATGCATGCCTTGTTGTACATGATTGGTTGACCTTTTAAACTGATTAGGAATCTGATCTATTTTACTGTTTGGAAGGATTCAGGTTCTTTTTCACGTGAATGTTGGTGTTGATTTTCTTAGAGACCCTTGCATGGAGATTCTCCAATTTGAAAGGTTTGAGGAGAAAATTTTGTCTCATGAGAATCAGGATAATTTATTTTCTACCAAAAATCAACCATGTGAAGAACTATTAAAATGGCTACTTCCTTTAGATAATATCTCTCCTTCTCCAGCTCGATCCTTGTCGCCTCCTCCTCATTTGGATTCCAATCCAGGAATTGGTATTACTTCTCAGAGATCTAACTATTCAGCAACATCTGGCTCTCAGCTGTTCTCCTTTACCCATGTTAGAAGTCATTCCATGTCATCATTGCCTCGTGACACAAAATTGCCAGCTGCTCCTGCTAAAGCAGCTAGTTCTAAGCCAAGCTTTGACCTTAATGATTGGAATTCACGTAGGTTATTTAGGAAGAATAGTAAGGTTGAAGAGCTTTTATCTTTTCGAGGCATCTCATTGGAAAGAGAGAGATTTTCTGTTCGGTGTGGATTAGAAGGCATCTATACACCAGGAAGAAGGTGGAGAAGAAAGATCAAAATAATTCAACCTGTAGAAATTCACTCCTTCAACGCCGACTGCAATTCAGAGGATCTTCTTTGTGTTCAGATTAAGGTATGAATTATGATATAAAGTTATCTATTTATTTGGTTAGTCACAATTCCTCTTATAAATCAGGCTAGCATGTTGTTCAACTTTTGCTTTTATCAATATTTTTAAAGTTGGTTGCCAGAATATTGCTCCAGCACATGCTCCAGATATTGTGATATTTGTAGATGCCATATCACTTGTCCTTGGGGAGGCTACAGATAATGGACCACCTTCATCATTACCAATTGCATGCGTTGAAGCTGGAAACGATCATTCTTTACCAAATTTATCCCTCAGGTTGTATTTTTTGTTTGTACTTATTGTTGTTTGCCTTTTAACTTATCAGATATGATGTTCAAGCATGCAACCCAAACTTGTGTTTGATATCAACGTCAGTAAATAAAAACTCACAGTAAAAGCCTTAAATTATCTCTAGTTTAAATTGGTTTCGTGAAGGAAGCTTATAGGTTTACAGACTAGCCATAATATGCTACTTTCCTTTAGGCTTTTTTATGGTGAAAATCTAAATTTTAGTCTTAAGAATCATAATAAACAGATAGATCTAAAATTGGGTGGTTGGTATACTTCCTACGAACTATAGAAACAATGAGTCACAAAGGCTCATAGTCACAAAAATCTATCTAGTACCTTTGCATATCAGTAATGATAAGTATAAATGGAATGAAATAAACTTCTATTGAGGGCTATTTTCCGGCTAATGGCTGGCATCTGGGTTATTATTATAATCCATTTTAGCTACCTCAGTATATATCATGCAGGACTTGTATGCTGTTACTTCACTGCATCTTTTAACCTTCATGATTATTGTCTCTGTTTCTTTTAAATCATTTTTTTGTTGTTTATCATAATCCATAAATGCTAAATATAGCAATACTTAAGAGTACCTCATCTTTTTAATCAAAAAAATGCCAACCCTATAAATGAAGAATTTGTTTATTCCCTTGTATGTTCAAATATTTCCTCTTTGGTGTTTAAATCACGAGAAAAGCAAGAGACCTAACTAAGGTCAATGCCATTTAGAAATTGATATTGGTAATGTGCTTAAATTATCATTTTATAATCACAGGAGAGGTGAAGAACATTCTTTTATACTTAAACCAGCAATTTCTCTGTGGGAAGGTCTGGAGATTCAGGGGAAGAACTCTCAGTCATCAAAGTTACAAATAGCAAAGTCAGCATCTAAATTGAATATTTCGACCAAGAACCTTGACAAAAGGAAGACTGCTTCAATTGAAGATAAATACGCTATTATGGTGTCGTGCCGGTGCAACTATACAGGTGACATTTATTCCCTCGGTTTGTTATGGACTCTAATGAGTGTTAAGAGGTTGATAAATTGTTCTTTTCCATGGGTTTCTGCGTAAACTAGCATCAAGGTTGTTCTTTAAGCAACCAATCAGTTGGCAACCACGCACTTCGAGGGATATTATGATATCCATTGCGTCTGAGATGTTAGGACAGTGTCTTGCACCCAATGAAAGAAACTCCCAACTTCCTGTTCAGGTCTGTAAATATACTCATAACTACTCAATATCTCAAATTTGGGACTTTGCACAAGAGCTCATTTGGTTTACTTGTATTACTTGGTAACTATAATGAGTTGAATGGCCTTTCATGTTCAGGTTTTAACTCTTCAAGTTTCTAATTTGACATCAGAAGATCTAACTTTGACAGTATTGGCTCCAGCCTCGTTTACTTCACTGCCTACAGTGGTTTCACTTAATTCACCAACTACACCAGTGAGTCCTTTTATTGGGTTCACAGAATGTTTGGGAAGAGTAAATAATAATGAAAGAAATGATGGTGAAGAGTATGAGGAACAGAGAGATGATGATACACCTCAGACTGATTCCATTAATGCTGATATTGTCCCCAACTCTGACTTGATTTGTTCACATCTATGGCTACATAGTAGAGTTCCTTTAGGGTAATATATCATCTCTTACTTTTATTACTTTAAAATTTTGTTTGAAATGATATTGGTTATGACTATATATGGCCCACATCAGATCTACTCCATCTCAATCTTCAGCCACCATCAAGCTCGTGCTACTCCCTTTGATTGATGGTATAATTATTCTTGACACTCTACAAATTGATGTAAAAGAAAAAGGTATATATACTCTTTTTATTTTTACTGTTCCTTTCCAACTTAATTGCATTCTGTATCTTCCTCATGAACATGTACTTCTGCTTAAATGTGTCTTCCATCTCTTTGTATTGCCTTTTTTTCTGGGAAAATTAATATTTAAGTCCATATAATTTTAACTTGATTATAATTCAATTCATATACTTTGACTTTTACAGTTTAATCTCTATAGTTTTGACTCGGCTATAAATCTCCCTAAACTTTGACTTGCTCAAATCGGTCCTTGTATTTTAAGCCATTTTATAATTTAGACCCTAACCTTTATTATATATACCATTTTATTTTGTAAGACATATGGACTAAATTATAAAATGATTAAAACTATTAGGATTAAGTTGTAGCAAGTCAAAAGTTTAGGGACTGAGTTAAACCAAGATAAAAGTATAAGATCTGAGTTAAACTAAGTTAAACTATAGAGATTGAGTTACAATAAATTAAAAGTGTGGGGATCAAAAGATTAATTTTACCTTTCACCAAAAACAAAAGATTAATTTTACCATTTTATTTTTGCTTTCAAAATGTTGACTTTGATGCAAAAAAATGCTAATTTTCTCTTGTTTCTTATGGGTTTATCAGGTGTTACATATGTCCCTGAATGCTCACTAAAGGTAAATGCGACTTCCAGCATCTTTTGCAGGGATTAATTTGAATGGGACTTTTGATGGGTCCCGTTTCCTATCATGTTTTATCCAGGGTAGAATTGGTCTTGATGAATTGCTCTCACTAGCACGAGGTAATTTCCATTACTGTACCATTATGCTAGTTAATTTCTTTTTGAAAGTCTCTTCATTTTTGTGTTGTAAACATGAGTTGAAAAATATTATTGTTATATATCCCTTCGAGGGGAAGAATATATTGTTAATAGATAAGTTGTATCGTTATCTTCTTTATTAAACACTTGATTCTACCCAACTTGAAGCCCTATATGTTGGCATTTTACCAGAAAGGTATATTTCAAAAGTGTTTAGTCTCATTCACCAAAAAAAAAGAAAAAAGTGTCAAGTCTCGATAGAGTCATTGACATTGAAAAAAATCCAATTACTTTAAATGGATACACCTACATGAAAATATTTTACAAATGCTTAAAATTATTTATTTTAAAATAAAAACAGTAAAATATCTGTTTGTCACATCAGTGAATTTCTCATTAGTATTAACCATTACTCACTTTATAGAATTTGTTAAATTGTCGTTGTCTTTATTTATTATTAAAAGATTATTTCGAGTGATAGTTTGGGGATATGTAGAATGGTTCTTACATTTAAAATCAGCTTGTCAATTGAATTTTATATTAAGAATTAAATGAGTATTTCCTTTCATATTGGAGTTTCCCATTTTCAACTTATAGGTTTACTTGCACTTTGTTATGACTTTAATTTTCTTTGAATTATGCTTGAGCAATGATGTGTCTTATTTGAGGCTTTATCTTATTCAAAAGAAATAATTATCAGAGTGTTTTTTTATTTTCTTTTATCAAAATCTTAGAGGTTGGACTTTTATAACTCATTTGAGTTTATTTGTTTGTAAATGATGGGATTAGAACTCATGCCTTTATGAATATCAACCAAATTTTCATCAATTGAATCTTCAATATGAGGAATATGTCATCATCATTTTTTTTTCAAAAAAGAGAAAAAATAGAAGAGAGGGAAAAAGAGAACAGGCAAATTTTTATAAATATTATCACTTCTTTATATAATTTTATTTTTGGTAAATACATAACTTCTTTATATAATTTTATTTTTGGTAAATACATAAAAGTATCCATGAATTTTTATCCAAAATGCACGACATCACATGTTTTTTGAATGTGTGAAAAGAATTGGGGCAAAAATGATGGTGCTCTCAATTTTTATCCCAAATTTCAAATTTCATACCTTCATGGTTACTTTTACAACTTTAAAGGGTATATAATGTAAGGTAAACTAAGTAAAAATTTAAGAGTCTTTTTTATAGTTTCACCCTTTTTTTTAAAAAAAAAAAAAGTTGAATTGAAGAAAGGAATAATTAACTTCACCAACATTTTAAAATTTGATTTTCTGCTATTGTTAATTTTAGACCTTACCTTTTTAATCCTTTATTGGGAAGACATGGCCTTACTCTATTTAAGAAAATGTCAACATTAAATTAATGTGCAATTTAAATAATGAAATTTTCACCATATTCGTCAAGCATAGTTAGGTTTTAAAGGACATAAAAGTAAAAACAATTTTTAAAAAAATAGGTGAATTTTAACAATTCTATTAAATTGATTCACTCATCCCATTTATTTTTTATGTGAGACCCTTTATAATAGGCATTTGGACCGATTTAATAAAATTGCTAAAATGACATTATTTTTAAAATATCATACCACTTTTACACCCTTCAATTGTGTTAGTTGCACCTTCACCCAATTTTAAATGTTGACAAAATGTTCACAAATAAGTTTAGTTTCTTAAAATAACAAAGATTGACACAAAATATCATTTTGAAACTGACCATGCTAGAACCTTGTATAAAGTTAACATAAGCTACGCTATTGACTTCTCTGGTTGTAGCTACGCTATTGACTTCAGTGAATTATTCAATCCATTTTTTTAAGGTGAAATCATTCAACCCACTTTTTAAGAACATGAGATTTAACCCAGGTGGGATAGAAATCATATCAGGATTTTATTATCATGATGAAAATGTACTGCATCTAAATACCTAATCTTCACACACTTTTTACAGGCAGAACCCACATAAACTATAGAAGCATTTACTCTAGACCGTCCAAGTAGAATCTCTCCCTAACACTTTTTCTGAGGAAAGTGATAAAGGGCCCATGTTGGTTCATCATCTTATGATCCAGTTCCACTTAATTGCACCTTGGATGTGCTTTCAAAGATCTTATCAGCATTTCCAACCTCAAAACCATCCCTCCTATGATACTCTTTTACCTGTTCAAGCCATAAAAGCAAGCATTAATTATATTAGCTCTAACCAGATTATTGGAAACGATACTTCATCAGGATTTCAACCTAGATCCTTAGATGATCAAAATTAAAAAGGGAAAAAATTAGTAAGACTGAAATGTGTAGCCACGAGTTTCAAAAATCAAAAGTTATGCGATAAATATCGGAAGCACAGCTATAAATTATATGAAACCTCATTTTTAAATTTCTTTTTAATGTTAACAGAGGTCTTAAATTCATAAGCTTGGTTGAAGATCATTAGCTATGAAATTATGAACAAGGTATTGAAAACTGAACCGGATGAAGTAATGGTTCAAACAGAAGTCAACCTGAGGTTAGATCAGTTATTTAAATAACATAATTTAATTAAAATATATAAAAACATTTATATTCTCTTTTTATTCACTAGTACAAAACATATTCATATATAAATTACACTTAATCTAACAAAAAATGATGTTTTAGGCTCAATAATGGAAGAAATATATATATATATATATATATAAACTCCAACCCAATGAACTAGTCCAAAACTCCTGACCAGACAAACTTTGCTAGTGAATGATTCGATATAACGTCACATCAATAAACATTTATTGAACCATAAAGAAACAAAAATCAACCGTTCTAACTTTATCTAATACATATTCTTTCAAGTCATCATAGTCAGCAATTGATCTCTAGCCAAGAGGTTGATTAAACTTTCAGATTATAAAAAAAATTATGTAGCGTGTGAACTCAGAAATTTAGATTCAGTGGAAGAGAATGATGTTTACCTCTGAGTCAGGCAAATTTTTATATTGAGGCAGTACAAGGCGCTCAGCGAATTCAATGTAAGAGCATGGAATAGATTTGGTTATGCCATCAGAGAATTGGAAATCAGTTGAATCTGCCACAGTTGAGCTTTGCAGGAGAAGACCGTCTGGGCTCACTGGCGATAGAACAAATATTGAGTCATATCATATGACCCTTTTAGTAATGAACAATTAATTCCAATGATCTACAAGGTAAACTCATATTCAATACTTTTAAGCCGCATTTGATACATCGTAAATAAATTTGAGGAAAGGAAAAATGTCAGGGGAAGATGACAAAGTGACTTTTAGAAAGAGCATTTCCGCATATGAAGGAGACAGTTTTTTTTTTCCATTTCCATTCCCATTTTATACCAAATGGGCCTGGAAGTTAGCATGGCAAATACTTGTCTTGAAAATTATAGAATCACGCTCCACATTCTGATAATATATAGCTCCTCTAACAAAACCAATGATGGTTTCATCAAGTTGGGATCCTTTGAATTTTAATGATAGAAAAGCGGAAAAGTTAACTTCATGGAACTTCAGGGAAGAAAAATTCAGAGGATATATCTCCAGGATTTATCTACTCTTCTTTTTTTTATTTTAATTATATTATCCTTTTAATTTCATTCCATTGTACATAAGAGTGACATGTTCAAGAATTAGATTTTTTTTAGCTCTTGATCAATATCACTAAGATTTATTCTATTATAGCAAAGCAAAAAATACTAATTAGTTTTATCAAAAAATTAAATTACAAGGCTCAAACTTTCAAGAGGTAACTAAAAGACAAGGTGACACTTTTTCACCCTTGTTTTCACACAACAAAACCCAGACCACATTGTCCGACGACATATGATAAATGCTTAAATGATTAGCAAAATCTAGGGGACTTCAGTATACCCAGTAACAAATTAAGGTACAAACCTTTCAGAACTCCACCTTCAGAATTCAACTTGATATTGTTATCCTCAATGAACTGATTCAGATTCTTTATATTTCTCAAATGTGACTTCAGTCGATGAGTGGATATGGTAACATGGTTCAGGGCATATCCATTGACTAGGGTCCATGCAGCATACTCACTTTCGCTGTGAATTAAAACCATAAAACACTTAGACTAAGACATAAGGATTCCAAAAAGACACAGGTTCAATTAGTTTAGTTGAAGCTAGCTAACCTCTGGTCCTAAATGTTGAAGCTCGATAACTAATTTACAGATTCCAAATAAGACAAATTATATCCTTAGGTCCTAAATGTTGAAGATAGATAACAAATTTATAGATACTAAGAAAATTAGTTTAGATGTTGACTTGTTGGTTAAAAATGCATTTTATTTTTCCTAAAATAACCCATATAATCATTTATATTGAAACTATTCCCATTGACAGAAATCCCTTCAATATTTGCAATCAATAGGGATTATTTTGAAGGGAAAATAATAAATTTGGGGGAACAAAATAGATTGGGGTCTTACATTTAGGACTAAAGTAAACCTTCTAATTAGCACTTATATTTAATATCAAAGGGAGTATTGTATATAGCGAAAATCAAATACCTTGCCAATGTTTTAAATTCAGAATATGAAGGCTTGTCCCAAGCTAAAATTCCAAGAGAACTTGCTAAAGCCGCATACTTGTGTCCATTACCAGAAGTACTGGTGTATCTTCTGATTATTTCCTGAAAATTAATCCCAACATGAACCGAACATGGTTTAGCCATTGAATTAAAAGTATAGGTCATAGCTACCATCTTTGCAAGGAAGTTCCAGCACAGTGTAATACTTCAGATATGAACTTCAGAAATATAACATAGCATAATGCAGATCGATGCAGCCAGTCATAATATATCTCAATTTTAAAATATATTGAAGTGTTATAATGGGCCCGTTTGGATAAACGATGGTAGAACTAACTTTTTGGTGGAACAACTTTTAGAAAATGCAGGTAGAGTAGAAGTTAGAAGATGTGATGTGATTTATGTTTGGATTGTAAGTAACAAAAGTAACTTTCTGTGAAAAGGAAAACTTAGATAAATGTTTGAGAAGTTTTGGTAGAAAATGACCTAAAAAGAAATAAATCTCATTAAATAACACACATATATATTATTTTATACATAAAATGATAAAAACAGAAAAAAAAATATATGGTGCAATACGCAAATATTCAATGATGATGTTATTGCTCAAAACTAACGCCCATCAATGAAAATTACATTTTTCATGGGCGTTAGTTTCAAATCAAAACTGACACCCATCCATCAAGAGAAGAGGAGGATCTAGAGAGTGAAAAGTAGACTGGCTACTTTTAGAAGATGACAGACGTGTGAGAGAGAGGAGGATCATGGAATGCATTTTGGGCAGAAAACATTTGCCAAATGCATAGCCAAATGTGCCAAAATGGACTGAATGCATTTTATACCATTGGCATGCTTTTGTCTTGCCCCAAGCGCTTTGCCAAACGGACCCCATAAAGTTCATAGTAGTGTATCCGGACATTGTTTCATCAAATACACTGAACACAGTGCTGTTAACCACACAGAACACGTTATAAGAATTTATTTCCTTAAATTTACAATCAGAATTTTATAAACTTTATGGGCTGCAACCTATCTCAGAACCAGATCAGGTCCTCTGCAGTTGCAAAATTAACCACATATGGTGCACTAAGAGGAAGAGAAAGACTGACAGGGTTACAAAAGGGGAAGTGGATGCCATCCAGAGTCACTTTCTTTTTTATACCTTTCTCTTCAAATGTATAATTGTGGATAATCCAATTTGATCTCATGACACATTTCCACAAGCACAGTCATCAACTTGCTTGAGTCATGAAACACAACTTTTGCAACTGAGATGGCTAAAACAGCTTTTTAGCTCAAATCGAAGAAAGAATCTGATGAGACCCAGAATCTAGGTACTCATCGTCTCTTCTAGTTTCTCTCAATTGCAAGCATCTCACAGTTGAAAAATAAAAGAAACCAAGAGGAAAGGAGAATCTCCAATACTCAAATAATATTCTTCATTCAACTCATCGGTGTCTTTCATCTGGAATACAACCTAGGATATTCATAGAAGAAAAGATGCAACTAACTAATTCGTTCCATTACTCCACTAACTCATAACTGCATAACTGACTCTCTACACTAACCCATGATCTCCTACTTTCTTGCTAACACAATTAACCATAATACTAATTAATTAAATTAAAACAGACTCAATAAATAAATAACTAACAGACTCAACTACTCCTAAGTGGATGGTTTAGGACTCTATCATTACTCCCTCCCTTGAAAACCGCCTTGCTCTCAAGGCGGGATATGAGTTCCAAAGCAGATTGTGGGTCCTATGTTTGATCTCCAAATGGCGCAGACCGAGTTGGGAATAAAGTGGGCTTGGGCTGCATGAAGTGGGTTTGGGCTGCACGATCTGGGCTCCATGGGCGATGAGGCGGAAGAGCACGACCTGCACAAACTGGGGGAGCATGAACCAAATCGAATGGACGAAGCTTTCGGCACAACCTGTGACGCAATTGGGTGAATAGGTTCGCACGAGCAGGACAGACGCCGTGACTGAATGGAAGTCGCAGCAAAGACAATGTGAAATGGGTTTTCATCATGCGACGCTAACGGGGGCGACACCTACGCTGGAGAACGGAATCGCCGATAACCACTACCAGCAACTCTGATAACGAAGAACAGCGACGGCGCAGGAACGAGTGAACAGGAACACGAGATGACAAGCCGGAACACGAGACGGTGCCTAATGCGAGTGTGATGACTTGTGAGATGGACGACGAGGACAACGACAGTGGAGTTCCGGCTGACGGAAGAATTGGGCACGAACGGGACACAGAGCACAGAACAGGGAAGAAATAGTCTATCTCGCACGAACAGAGCACAGCACAGCATAGCACAGAACGCGACACGAACTTTTTTTTTTTAATAAAGACTATCTGTGCAAGCATCTCGCTTAAACCGTACAGGTAGTCCAGTAATGGCCCTGATACCAAATGATGAGACCTAGAATCTAGGTACTCATCAGTCTCTTCTAGTTTCTCTCAATTGCAAGCGTCTCACAGTTGAAAGATAAAAGAAACCAAGAGGAAAGGAGAATCTCCAATACTCAAATAATATTCTTCATTCAATTCATCGTGTCCTTCATCTAGAATACAACCTAGGATATTTATAGAAGAAAAGATGTAATTAACTAATTCCTTCCATTACTCCACTAACTCATAACTGCATAACTGACTCTCTACCCTAACACATGATTTCCTACTTTCTTGCTAACACAATTAACCATAATACTAATTAATTAAATTAAAACAGACTCAATAAATAAATAACTAACAGACTCAACTACTGCTAAGCAGATGGTTTAGGACTCTATCAGAATCAGCAAGAGTTAACATGAATAAATCTGATTTCATTTCAAGTGATACACTGTAAAATGGAAAGAAATCATATGTGAATCTTATACCATCAAGGAGTGAATAATGAGTGCATTAGAACGGATGAAAAATCTAATCTACCGTTCAACTTTGCCAAGAAAAGAAAGACATACTGAACAGGCTTAGCAGGAATAAACTACAAGCAAGAAAGCATCTCATACTTCAATTACAGTGGAAACTATCATGTTATACTGAAATCATAAATGAAGAATGGACAATAATTGATCATTGTTCTCTGGAACAAACCTGAGCTTGTGGACTCGTCTGCTCTACAAGCAACTCTGAAATGAAAACTCTTGGCAAAGGACCGTTAATACCACTGCCATTCCCAGGAAACGAGTTTCTAGGAGGAGAAAACCACAGTGCTTTTAACTTTTTAGCTGGAAACCTCAACTCCTCCTGAGGTGTATAGCCATAATCCAGGAAAAAACTAGCCATTGAGTCGATTCCATATCCATTCACCTGCAATGTTACACATTTGCAAGGACAAGGGGGAAACAGAACATTTCTCATTCTTTCTCAAGGAAATTATTATATAATGCATAAACAGCTAAACAGACAAGTAGGCAAGTCTATATAGGCTGAGCCTGCACACATGAATGCCTCTTCAATCTTTGCACCCGGTGGAGGATATTGGAGGAAGGTCTTAAAATCAAATCTAAACAAGAAAATATCCACAACAACGAAAGCACTTTTTCACTCTTTCATATACGAGGGGATTTCACTTGTAAAAGAAAATGTTCCATACTAATGGATTTGGGTCCATAGCTATGGGTTCCAATGTACGAGATCACCAATGAATTATAGTAATACTTAGTCCACAGAGCAAAAGATTTCAGATCCTCTGAAGTAACTAATTGTTGCATACAGTGCTGTGTAAGAGAGACAGAACGAAAAAATTGGAAAGTGAAGTAAACAACTAAAATGAGCTCCATAAACCCCATTGCTTTGAGTCAATGAGATACAGCAATACTGTTCGAACCAGCAAAATACACAATAAGTCAAATAAGTACAGTTGGGTCATGGAGGAAACTTGGTAAATTAAGCCACAAAATTACCCCGAATGTCCTGAATGCCAGATGGTCATAGCAGATTTGACTCTTGTCAGCAGAGTCAACAAGGTCCAAGATGGCCCTCGCTGTGGGGTTTCTACTCAAATATACTGATTGCATTCCTTCCAAAACACTCCTGAAAAATTCTTCCCCTCCCTGCAGAGAAATCATATTTGAGAACCCAGAATCCAGAATGTCATCTCTATATATAACACAATTAAGAATTAAAAAATACAATATTTTTACTATCCAGAGCTCAGTAAGTACTTTAAGGTCAGAATCCTCCGCATAATCAAGAAAAAGCAGCACTTCTTCCGAGGGAAAGAAAAAAAAACGCCCAACAAAAAATCAAGCAGAGAAAGAACCTGAATCGATGGTTTCTGTGATCCATCTTCTGATCTAGCACTCGAAGACATGCAGAGATATCGGTATTGCTTGATTGAGACCGGAATTTTGAGAAAAGATGATTTCTTGATGGAAACAAAACTCGGGGGCTTCAATGGCGAGAAGGAAAAGAGAGCGGAGGGCTTGCTGCATCGGATAGGGGATAGCATGGCGGAAATCCTCATTGGTTCCCAGAATTTCCTGTTTGAACCTATAACAACGATTACAGGAAAAGAAAAAATAAAGAATGTATGTTTTGACTGTTGCGTTGCGTGGAAATTCTGTTTCGCAATTGCATGTGTTTGATGTTTTGTCCAAACTCCCACACAGGTGACGAACCCTTACGTGGCTTCTCGGCTTGTCAATATCCAAAAGGACACAAAAAAATATTTGATAAAATAATGGCTTAATTATAATTTTGATTATTTAAGTTTTCTTTTTCTACTTAACTTTAAAACTAGTTTTTTATAGGGAAAATTGCAATTAAATTCTAAATAAGAGAATTAATGAGTAAAATATCCTAAAGATTTATAAAATTATATAAAATCCTAGGAGTAGCGGCTGAGGTCGTCATTAACAACCTTATCAGCCTTCATTAACAACCTTAACAGCAACTCCTGGAACCTTATGGCAATTTTGTGAATTCTTAATACCTTTTATTTATTAAATCTTTTATTTGAGATTTGATTGTAAATTTTAATAGATTATAGTTATCAATACCGTAAATAAAATAAAATTTATGGGATCAAAATCATTTATTTAAAATTTGAGAGACAAAAACCCATATGAGAATAATTATAAGATCAAATATTATATTGACCTTTGAATAAAATTTTTACATATATACTTAACATAAGAAATACTTAACTTTTTTGTCGGAATAATAAACCTAAATAAATTACTTTAAAATATTTATTTATGGATATCATTATATTATATATCAGTTTATAAATTAGTTTAAAAATTATAAATCTAAATATTTTAAAGTAAACTATGTAATTTTTTTTAATCTCCTAAAAAATGTACTAGCTATTATATTAAAGATAATATGTAATATACTTTTTTACCCAATATTAAATTTTCATAAGCGCATAAAACATAATTAACCGTCTTTCTATTTAGTTGTGCCGAAACATATATTTTTTCTCTCACTTTTAATACTGATACAAAAAGATTGGAATCTTTACGTTTATCCTTTTTTTTTTTTAATCTCACCAATATTTATCTAAACTTCATCCTATCATCATTGTCAGACTATAGTAGTTGGTGTTATACTTTGTCTTAATCTTATCATTATAACTATAAAAATACTGTCCAAAAACTATAATTTTGATAATTTATTTTTTTATTATCTGTTAATAAATAGGGAGATGTAAAAGAAAATGTAAAAATTGCAAAAATATCAAAAAAAAAGAATTTTTCTTATCAAAAATATGAAACAAACCTGATCAGATATTTTATAAATTTCAAATTCTTTCTAAAAATAAATACCAGACGATGTATATCAAATAATTATTATATGTTGACACAATTATTATTATTATTATTCAGACATTATTTTGCTTCTAGATTCGGGAGAAAAAGACAAAATTTAGGGCCACGTGGTCCTGTCATTGATGAATCATGAGTGACTCAGCGTTTTACAGGATCATCGTTATCACAGTGTGAAATGAAATCCTAGTGACGTACGGAACGCAGCTTTGACCCAATAAAAAGAAAGACTAGTCCTCATCACTCGGTTAGCAAGAAATGCTCCCTATGTGACCTCTCAACTTAAGATTTACCAGGATTCCTCATGGTGAGGGTTTGAAACCTGAGGAGTGACAGTTACGATAATTAACGCAATCTCAAAGAGGTTGACCCATCGGTACCTCGCTACCACCGCAAGGTCTCCTCGCGGAAAGTCCGGATTAGTCTGGGGCAGACAATGAACCCAGAATACCCCAAGATACCGGATGGTTTATACCAAAACAAATTTAAGACTTACTAGTAGGGCTGAGTATAGATCAGATTTGATTGATCCTTTTCATCTTCAGGCCGAAAGCTTTGACATCGGGCCTGATCGGATCATACCATACGGAACCATCGGTTTTTGCATAACCTTGCTTAAATGGTATTTTGTTCTCTGAAGTTTTAAGATCATTTTCTTCATCCATACAAGATTAGAATGACCTATTTACAGTAATAACAAGTACAATAATATGGTTCAAATTTTTATAGTTTGATCGGATACAGACTTTCAAATGCAAAAAGTCCCATTCTGAAAAAACATCATTGATCATTCAAGGAATCCATCAAACAACTTAACCAAGTAACGTAAGTAGATTCATTTTAATTAAATGGCTTGTTACACTTACTTCAACAAGATGCAGTGATAATCAGAAAATCACAAAATTCTTTAATACTATATCTGATGATAACCATAAAAACTAGATAATTAATTTATAAAGATGAAAAAATTTAGTCAATCAAGACAAACATGTTAACTCTCCCAAAAGTAACTCTTCTGATCATTGAATCAGAAATTACTCTCTCTCAATGAAAATCTGTTCAATACATACAAATACAATCAATAAGAATTCAAGTGGGGGATTGTTCGAGATACTATAAATTGAAACCTTAATTTAAGACAAACATATCGTTTAGCAACTCTTAAATTTAGACTTGGAGGGAGTAGAGATGCAATTGCCTTTTCTCTCGGGTCGAAGGAAGCACATCCTTTCCGACTTTAAGCACATTCACTGGCTTTAGTTTCCTATAGATTAACATTTTCTTACTTAAAAAGTAAAATAAAACTAGGTTTTTTTTTATTGGGGGAGGGGGAATTTCACCATTTTATGGAACAATATGAGAATATCATTCAAAAGAGAACTTCGATGAAACATGGGACATCTATTCAGAGTTTGATTCTCCCACGCCTCATCTACAACTACTCCAGCTTGGCAAGTATCAGGCGGTTTTCAAATGGCCAGCCATTATTTTATCCACTTCATAACGGATAAACATGATCTTACCGCTAGGGTGTGATAATACAGATCCAGTATCAACTGTTATTGCAGCACAAAGAATTTCCATGATCATAAAAAAATGAGTTTTAAAAGGGGTGGGGTTTTTTGTTTGAATGGTAAATATAAAATAAAACTTGCCCGAGTTGGTTTTTACAATCCAAGACCACCAAAATATGAAGAAATTATAAGCTCCACAATAGAGAACCAAAGGTTCAATGGGAATCTGAAATCCTACCCCATATTGCCCTCAACCATAAAATGTGAAGCTTTTCATCCAATCAACAATTAGCCATATTTAAGGCTTCAATGCCAGAGCTATACCAACCTTCGCACTCTTGTCAATGGCCCTAGTGTCCACCTCACCAGATAAGGTAAAGCGGCTTTTAGGAGTCCAGTCATGCTGTATCAGAGCACTGGCCATGCCATAGTTGTTCACTCGTGCTTTCACTGAGGTTAATGGGTCAAGCGCATGCTGTGTGCCAATTGTGAAAGTGTTTTCGTTGTTTGAAAATATGTGTGAGAGCTCCGCACCAACAGCAGTGTTAGTCAATGGGCTTACAGTGTGATAGTAGGAGGCCTTGAGAGTGTCACCTTTGTTGTTCCTACAAATCATCAAAAGAAGTTGGAATGATTTATGTACCAAAATGGTCTTAAAGATTGGTAGACTTACAGCAATTTAGTCCTTAGATACTTACAGAGTGAGAGATGCAATCAAATCAGAATGAACAAAGTTCAACCCTGCATCATATTTTGTAAAGTTGCCAGAGGCAGTATCATAGGCTAAATCCATCCCAACGGAGACAGAATCATTTCCAACCGCACCAGAGAAGTTCACAATTGGACTAGTAGTCATTCCGATGCTCGTGCTGATGCCAGCATACTCATGCTGGTACTGGAGCTCAACCTTTTAAACAATATAAAATAAAGTATGTCAACTTACAGGTTAACTTGAGGCATCAAAACAAATTTACATGAAGGGACTAAAAGAACAAATTCAGTACCTTGCCGGATCTCTGATCTGGAACAATAAACCTCAAAATTGCCTTGAGTCCAGGTGTGGGCTCATCCACAGTAATAGTTGTATGGACCTATAAATAAGAAATTTAAGCCATGTGTGAGTGTCAATTATTATACTGTATGAAGCTTGTATGTGTGATAGTCAATTCAATTACACTGGAATGAAATCCTATTATTAAATTGGTGAAGCAGAAAATCTAACAAAACAATTAGTTTTCCTCATTCAGTATGTTTGTCACATATAACATGACAGTCGAGTCAATGGAAAGAGATAGCAGGATTTGAAGCACCAAATATGTGAGGGGACCATCAAACAGAAATATTTATTGCAGTCTAAGTTAACTCACACCATTAAAAATATTCACAATGAGATTTGTGAATTCAATACTCAAGTCAATTACAATGGATTCTAAGATTCCTAACAACAAATATAGATTATGGAAGAGAATATTTAACAGAAATAACTATTGCAAGTGTGCACTATCAACTCGCAACATGTCAAAGTTTCTAAGGACTTTCGTAACTTGGGAAAATACAATCATACGTAGCACATGACAGATGATTTGCAGAAACCTAACTGCTACCACCACAAATTAAATGATTAGATTTTTCACCAAGATAAACAGTGCACAGTAAGAGGAATCATAAAAATATAGATGCCAGCTTTATATAAGAAAAAAACAGCCCCTAATGACCAAAAAACCGTTTTGTAAAATTATAAAACAAAAAATGAAATACAACATCAATCATTAACGGTTTATACTATTCCAGCCCAAAATTGACTCACATTTGAGTTAGTGTCCACTTTCACATCAGTTGTGATGTTCTTGTTCTTCAGCTGAGTGTTTACATCTGCCAAAAATACCTCACCCTTTCTTGTTCCAGTTGAAGTAATTGCCTGGAAGAAGAAATCAAACCATCAGCACACTTGAAATTTAGTAGGCCCAATAATGAACCCTGAATTCAGATTAACCACATAGCAATTATTATAGAAATGAATATACTCAAAGAGCTTCGAGAATCATATTGAAATACATGAGAAATATTGCGAGCAATTAATCAATCAGCGACTCTTCACACTCAATCATCGAAAATCGAAAAATAAATCTTAACCAATAACAAATATCACAGAAAAGCAATCCGCAAGCTGCCAGGCGCAACAAATACAATTCCTCACAGAGATAAAGGGGAAAAAATTACATTCCAAACCTTATGTCTATGCTATTTAACTTTCTCCCTTTTCTTGAGACAAAAACTGGAAGCGGCGGAAGTAAGAGACCAAAGTACATCAAATAAAAAAAATAGAATAAAGATTTTCATCTCACGATTCCAAAAGCAGTGTAAGTTGTGAGAGTGAACTTGTGGTCGCTCTGGTAATCCTTGTACAGAAGATCTGAATTAAGAAATTTTACAATATCAACGAAGGCAATGAATGTCGATAATATTGGAAAATAGAATAAATCTAAGAAGCTCAATGACGAAAATAGAGTAGATGAAGGTAGAGAATCGGTGACCTCGAGCTTTCTTGCCGATATCGGAATAGAAACCTGGACCTTTCACCATGATTTTTCTGAGAGAGAGAGAGAGAGAGAGAGAGACAGGAAGGTTCGTGAGATTTGAGAAGAGGCGAGGTTGAAGGAAAATCTGCGAAATGGTTCGTAGAGAAGAGTTGGAGAATTCCAGGTATTTGGGTGTTCAACAAGACTGAGGCTTTGTTTGGTTGGGGGGAAGGGGATGGAAGGGGAAGAAAAATATTCCCTCCCCCCATTTGGTATGAAAAATTGGATGGGAGGGGAGCCAAAAACTCCCCAATCCCTCCCCTCCCCTTATTTTGTATCCCTCTAAAATGGGGGGTTTTTGGACGGATGGAACATATAATGACCAATATACCCTTAGTGCTCTTCATCTAACTTCTCATATTTCATTTTTTCAGTATTCATATTTGCTTTACTGTGAGTGAATAAAAAGAGCGATGTGGATAAAATAAATTTTTCTAGTCTTCATTTTT
>JANTPZ010091219.1:0-35073 GCA_025593235.1 Vachellia pachyceras | reverse complement strand
TCCTCAGTCAAAGAAGATAAGGTTTCATCATATTCAGAAGTTCCAAGGAATCCATTCAATATCTTTAAGGTAATAGAAATTTCTTTGCCCCTCATCTTTGTAACCATTGAATAAGAAGTAATTTCTCCATCTTCATTGGTCACAGAGTTTGAATACATGTTATTGTAAAAGACTCCAACTATCTCAGAGCAGAAATTGTCTTTGATTTTAATCAAAGGCTTATAATAATCTAGAAATTCGGACATCTTGAATCCCATCTTATCCACTTCCTTAATATCTATATACACAGCAGGACATAAGGGCCAATTTTTCAACTTTTCTTCATATACAGATGGATTAGAGATAAATACCAAGGTAGTGTTGAATCCTTCTGGTGCCTTTGGAAGTTCATTCCCCTTTTTCTTCCATTTGCCTTTTCCTTTTGGTGTAGTCTTTGATGTGGTAGCAACAGTTTCTAGAGTGCTTCCTTCACTCTCAATTTCTGGGTTAGTGGTAGCAGTTTGTGTGGGCACAGATTAGGAGGTTGTAATCAGAAGACCCTTCCCTTTTTCTTTCAAGATGGATTTTGGTTGTCCAGCACTTGATTTTTGTGAAACAGGTGGCACAGTATCCTCAGAGGGTTTAGCAATCCTTACTCGTTTGGCTGGAGGTTGTGAAACTGACTTTGATTGAGAGGTAGTACTTTTCCTTTGCCAGCAGTGGATTTTGTGCAAGCCATGACAAACTTGGAGTAAGAATTTGAAGGAAAAGGAGTTGAGGGGTTTACGGCAATGAGAGGAAAAAATGAGGATTTGAGAGAGTAAAAGGGAGTAATAATGTGTAATAATAAGAGGGTTTAGTCGAAAAGAAGTTTCTGTGAGAGATTGTAACGGTTTGAGAGCAGTTACAGCAATTCGGGTTGAGAGGATTTTGAGATGCTTGAGTGTTAGGGTTCAAGTGTTGATGAAAGAGGAAGCATAAGTAGCTAGAAACTGTCAGTGCTTCGAGTGCTAATATGTAGTGCTCGAGTGTTGGTGCTCAGTGCTCGAGTGCAGAGTGTCAGTGCTCGAGTGTTGGAATTTGAAGATGAACAAATAAAGCAATACTCGAGTGCTAAAACTCTATTGCACTCCAGTGCTTGAGTACAAAGTTTCAATGCTCGAGCATTAGGGTCTTGGACCACATTGATACCTAGCAGATGTCAACACTCGAGTATTAAAGATATCATGCTCAAGTGTTGTACTCCAGTGCTCTAAAGCTATCTTACAGTGCTTGAGCATTGTGATTTCTGAGTATAGAAAAACTTACTTTGCTCGAGCATTGAAATTTAATGCTCGAGTATTACCTGTGCTTCTACCTTTTGCTCGAGTACTAACTTCAAGTATTGAATCAGATGCCTTATTTTGCTTGAATGCTCGAGTTTTCTTCCAAGTGTGCTCAAGTATTCCACCTTAAGTTGCAGAAATTTGAATTAATGCTCGAGTGTTCATACTTTCAGTGCTACAAGCATTCATTCAAAGAACCTGCAAAACTTTGATAAAACACTACGAAGCTTAAGTTAGTCATAGCATATCATCAAAACAACTTTAAATCAACATAAAACAATTTTTACTTACAATTCATTGGGATTTACCATTCCCAATTCTCTTTTGATATTTAAAAATTGTTCTCTGGCCAATGGTTTTGTAAAAATGTCAGCCACTTGAAGATGAGTTGGAACGAATTCAACCTTGATATCCTTCTTTTGCACATGGTCCCTTATGAAATGATGTCTAATGTCAATGTGCTTGGTTCTAGAGTGATGTACTAGATTCTTGGTAAGATTGATGGTACTTGTATTGTCACAATAAATTGGAATTTCATTAAACACCATTCCTAAATCCTGAAGTTGTTGCTTCATCCACAAGACTTGAGCACAGCAGCTTGCAGCAGCAATATATTCGGCTTCTTTTGATGATAATGACACAGTTGATTGCTTTTTGCTGAACCAAGAACCCAAGGCACCCCCAAGGAATTAACATTGACCACTTGTACTTTTTCTATCAGTTTTGTAGCCAGCATGATTTGAATCAGAATATGCAATCAATTGATCATTTGCTCCTTTTGCATACCAAATTCCAAGATCAATGGTTCCAGCAAGATATCTAAAAATTCTTTTCATATTTTCAGCGTGAGATTCCTTTGGAGCATATTGATATCTTGCACATTCTAACACTAAATTGGATGTCTGGCCTACTTGTTGTGAGATAAACAAGGGATCTAATATTTCTCTATATCTTTTAATATCATAGTCCTTTCCATTGATATCTGCATCAAGGAATGCTGTTGAACTCATGGGAGTATCAGCACTTTTACATTGACCATTCCAAACTTCTTTAGCAGCTCTCTGAGATATTTGGCTTGATTTGTGAAGATCACATTCTTTCTTTATTTAATTTGAAGACCAAGAAAGAAATTCAATTCTCCCATTATGGACATTTCAAATTCAGCCTGCATCATCTTAGCAAATTCTTGGCAAAGATCATTGTTAGTAGCACCAAAAATAATGTCATCCACATAAATCTGTACAACTAGCATATTTGAATTTGTATGTTTAATAAATAGAATTGTATCAACTTTTCCTCTAACAAGATCTTTGTTGATTAAGAAACTACTTAATCTTTCATACCAAGCTCTTGAAGCTTGCTTCAATCCATAAAGAGCTTTCTTTAATTTATAAACATAGTTTGGTTTAGAAATGTCTTCAAAACCTGGAGGTTGTTCAACATAAACTTGCTCCATGATAAAACCATTTAAGAAAGCACTTTTGACATCCTTTTGAAATAATTTGAAATTCATTAAACAAGCAAAGGCAAGTAACATACAAATAGCTTCTAATCTTGCCACAGGGGCATAGGTTTCATCATAATCAATGCCTTCTTCTTGATTATATCCTTTTGCAACCAACCTTGCTTTGTTTCTGACAATGATTCCTGATTCATCAAGTTTATTCCTAAACACCCATTTTAAACTAATGATTGAATGATCCTTGGGTCTAAGTACTTAATCCCAAACTTGATTCCTTTTAAATTGATTTAATTCTTCTTCCATAGCTATTATCTAATCATTGTCTGTCAAAGCTTCCTCAACATTCTTAGGCTCTATTTGAGATATGAAGGATGAAAATTGAGCCTCACTAATAAATCTTTTTCTCGTACGTACACCTTCATTCACCTCTCAAATCACTTGATTGATAGGATGATTGCGGATGTATTTCCAAACTTTTGGTTGAGGAGATTGAAGATGTTCATCTGATTGTTCATTTTCAAAAACTTGAGATGGCTAACAATTAGTTGAACTGTCCTTATTTGGTTTTTCAAAAATTTTTGAAAAATAATTTCTTCATCAACATCAGATTTTGCAAGAGGATTAGTTTCAACAAACACCACATGCATATACTCCTCTACCACACAAGTTTTTTTTTAAAAATTCTATAAGCTTTACTCCTATTTGAGTAACCAAGAAACAAACCGCATCAGATTTACGATCAAACTTAGCAAGATTATCCTTACCATTATTATGGATGAAGCATTTGCTACTAAAAACATGAAGGTGTGACATATTTAGTTTTCTTCCCTTGAACAGCTCATATGGTGTTTTTCCAAGTGATGGCCTTATGTATGTTCTATTTGAAATATAGCAGGTTGTGCTTAAAACCCCAGAAAACTTGTAACACCTGCTTCTCTGTCATCATAGCTCATGCAATGTCAGCAAACACCCTGTTCTTTCTTTCTACTACTCCATTTTGCTGAGGAGTTCTTGGTGCTGAGAAGTTGTGATCAATTTCTTCACTTTCACAGTACGCTACAAAGTCTCCATTTTCAAATTCTCCTCCATGATCTGTTCTAATGGAAACAATGGACATACCTTTCTCATTTTGGACCTTTTTGGCAAAAATAGTGAATAATTCAAATGTTTCACATTTAGAGGCTAAAAATATGGTCCATATGAATCTGGAAAAATCATCAACTATCACAAGAGTATATAAATTTCCTCCTAAACTTTTCACTCTAGCTGGACCCATTAAATTCGTGTGAAGTAGTTCAAGGGGCCTTTTAGATGAAAGCTCAGATTTTGATTTAAAAGATGATTTGGTTTGCTTTCCCAACTGACAAGCATCACACACCAAGTCATTTTTGAATTTGAGTTTTGGAAGCCCTTGAACTAATTCATTTTTGATTAATTTGTCAAGTTGATGCATGTTTACATGAGCCAATCGTTTATGCCACAATTGGGTTTTATTAGCTTGACTACTTAAGCATGAGTTAGAAAATTCTTTTCTACTTCAATAATGTAACAGTTACCATTCTAGAGGCTCTGAGTTGTATGTTTAGCTTCTCTTTATCAATGGGAAAATCTTTCTTGTTGATGATAAAACATTCTTCAGAGTCAAATATTACCCAATTTCCTCTATCTGTGCTTTGACTAACACTGAGGATATTATGACAGAGACCTTCCACATGATATACATCTTTTACAAAGGCTCCATTTGAATTAGCAATTTCTCCAACTCCTATTATCTTTCCTGATTGATTTCCTCCAAAACTTACTTTGCCTCCACCTTTGGCTTTTAGACTAATATATCTGCTCTTATCACCTGTCATGTGTCTTGAGCATCCATTGGCAATGTACCATTTGTTCGCTTTGGATGCTTTGAAACAAACCTGCATGAAGATCATTTAGTGGTTTTAGGTACCCAAAGTCTATTGGGTCCTTGGGGGTTAGTATATGGTGCCTTATGAACATAAGTTCCTTTTGGTACCTATTTATAAGTGCGTAAGGCTTTGTTTTTCTTGAAAAAGCAATTTCTTGTTCGGTGATCTTTTCTATTACAGTAACTGTAGAAAGCAAAGGGTTCTGAGGAATGAACTAACTTTTGAAAATAATTCAGATAATTCTCATTGCCATGCTTTCTCTTTCCTTTGTGTAAATCATTTTGAGGAGTGTATCCTATACCACTTCTATCATTTGTAACTTTTTGATTTTTCAAAATTATTTGAAGCATCTCACTGCCCTGAGTGAATTTTTGAAGAGATTTGGATAACTTTTCATTTTCATTTTTCAAATCATTGCATTTTGAACAAACATATGTGGCAACAAGAGTTTTAATTGGTTTTTCAAGTTCTTTAACCATTTTTCTTAGAAAAGATAGTTCTTTAGCAAACTTAAGTAACTCAATATGCATTTCATCATATTCCTGATGTAATTCATCATAGCTAGGTTCAATAATTACCTCTTCAGTGTCAGTTTCTTCTTCCTGAGCTATAAGACAAAGATTGGCTTCTTCTTCTGCATCACTTTCTTCTTCTCCTGAACTATCACCCCAAATGCTTGAGATATATGCCTTCTTCTTTTTGAAGAACTTTGGCTTTTTCTTTTCTTTTTCTTTGTTCTGAACTACTAGCTGAGGATAATCAGCTCTTATATGGCCTGGTTTGTTGCATTCATAACATATAATTCTGCTTGATGTTCCTTTTTGTAGCCTTCGAGAGTTTTGATCCTTTCTATACATTCGTCTAAATTTTCTGACAACCATTGCCAGTTCTTCATCTTCAATATCTTCTTCCTCATCCTCTGATTCAGGTTCCTTTTCTTTCTCCTTGATAGTTTGAGAGCTAGTCCCTTTTTCTTTTTCTCATCAATGTTTGACAGTTCCTTCCTGAACTTTTGTTTGCTCTCATATTCAGCAAGGCTTCCAAAGAGGGCTGCAACTGAGGTCATTGATTCACCACAGGATTCTCTATGGCTGTGACCTTGGCTTCCCATTTGCTGGACACAACATTTAAAATTTTTCTTACTTGAGAGCGTTGATCATATGTTTTACCAAGAGCTGCCAACTTGTTGATGAGGTGTGTATGACACATTTGGAATTCAGCAATAGTTTCCTCATCTCTCATCCTGAGTAAATCATACTCAGTTGTTAGCATGTTGACTCTGCTCTCCTTCACTGCTTCAGTACCTTTATATGCTATTTCCAGTGCATACCACATGTATTTTGCTGAAGGCAAGGTGCAGACTTTGAAGAAGTCATCCTCATCCAATGCTGCTTGAAGCATCAAGACAGCCTTTCTGTTTAGTTGCATCTTCTTTTTATCTTCTTCATCAAATTCTACTTTAGTTTTAGGAACTAGCTGGTCTTTATCCTTTTTCATTGGTATGATGTTTCCTGTTTTAAAAACATCCCACAAATGAAAGTTAGTAGCTAAAATAAAGTTCTGGAATTTTATCTTCCAGAAGGAGAATTTCTGGTTGTTGAATGTAGGTGGTCTGGTGATAGATGCTCCATCAGCCATAATGTGTTCGCCAAATCCTGCCATGGATCTTTTCCCTTGAAACTGTTAAGTTCTTTCAACAAGATACCTACTCTGATACCAAATGTTAGGATGGAAGTTACCCAAGAGGGGGTGAATTGGGTGTAATAAAAAAAATACTTTAAAAATCACAGAATTAAAACAACAAAGTCACCGAGAGAAAAGGAAATATGAACACAGATTTATCCTGGTTCGGTCTCCTTGACCTACATCCAGTCCTCAGAGCTCCCCTGAGATTTTCGAATTCACTATCAACAATAGAATGAGGCCTCACAAGCCTTTACAAATTGGGAATTCACCCCCTTTCTCTTTTCACTAAACCAGAGTCACTCACTCTCTGTTTCTATCTCACTTTCAGTCCAGTTTGCTCAAGGTCTCATCCTTGAATTTCTCACAAGTTTACAAAGTATTTTTGCCTCATATATCTCTCTCAAAAGAGTAGATGGCTAATAATGAAGCTCAGAAGGAATTAATGAAAGAATACAGAGAATATAGTAAATGCAGTTTTGAATGCTCGGGATATTCATTGTTATCTTCTCTGTATTGAATGCTGGTCCTTTTATAGTTGAGAAGATCTTAAATGTCCGTTAGACTCCATTTACTATCCGTTACTCTCACCATCGACCATTCAGCTTCTTCATTAATGGCATTAAATGCTTCTGAGTCAGACGAGGTTGAAAGTTGCAGAAGAACGTTAAAGACTCCGAGCCTCGGATCATTCCTGTGTTTCTTTCCTCATTTAATGTTCCAAGCTTCTGCATTTATGAGAGCAGTTAGAATTCAAAAGTGTCATTACACAAATAAGGAAAGTAGGTGTACAGCGTAGGTGAAGTGTGTCAGAGGCAAAGCTGTCAGAGAAAGAAAGAGACAGTGCTCGAGCATAAGACTTTAATGCTCGATTGTTGCTCAGAATATTTCAAAGAAAATTTTGATGCTTTAACACAATACTCAAGTACTATCTGAAAGTATTTGAAAAGGAGCCAAGTACTCGAGTAATAAATCTCAGTGCTTGAGTACTGATAATGCTTCCTAGGAATACTCGAGTAATCTGAGCAAGTGTTGGAAAAATATAAGTTTTGCAAATCTTATTACTCGAGTACTGAATCATTGTGCTCGCGTATTAGTAATGCTTGAAGTGAATGCTGGAGCATTATCAGAGAGTATTGGTGAACAGTGAAAATTTTCAGCCAGATGCTCAAGCATAAAAAGCTGTACTCGAGTATTGATAGTACTTGCAGTGTTGGCTTCCAGTGATGAGGGTTAGGTCACAACACTCGAGTGCTGTTTAACCTATGCTCGAGTGCTGTTTCTGCTGGAAGCTTTTACTTGAAGTATTACTTGACAACACTAATAGAGAATTCAACACTCAAGTACTGCATTTGCAGTGCTCGAGTATTGGCTATGCTGTCAGGCAATACTAGAAGTGTTGTCTGACAGTGTTGAGAAAAGCAGTCAACAATCGAGTGCTGAAATATAGTGCTCGAGCATTGGCAATACTTTCAGCCAATGCTTGGAGTGTTGACTTGAAGTGTTTTCACAAACCTCAATGCTCGGGTACTGTAAACCTAGTGCTCGAGCATTGGCTCTACTGTCAGCCAATACTTGTAGTACTTCATTGCAGCATTGATTGTAAGCCCTGTTTTAGCCTAATGCTCGAGTACTGACTTGCAGTACTCGAGCATTGGCATTACTCTATTGCCAATGCTTGAAGTGTTTACTCAAAGTGTGGTTTATAAACTTCTTTTCAAAACACAGTGTTCGAATATTACATTCTAATACTCGAGTATTGATAATACTTTATGTCAATACTGAAGTGTTACTAGGAAGCACTAAATTTTCTTAAGATAAAAACATGCAGTGCTGGAGCATTGAATTCCAATGCCCGAGTACTGTCAATACTTTGACAAAAACACTCGAGTATTTTCATGAAGAACTGAATCAAAACTTTGAAACTTGAGATTCAAAATCATTTTACAATCTCTTGGCACAGTTTTGTTATCATCAAAACAAGGTATCAACACTATTTACTCTGATATTTGAGGAGGATTTGGATTGATACTAGTTATGTGCATTTTAGCTGGATTGATATTATGTTTTAATGAATTGATACTAGTTATGAATTGCTAGTGAGCTTGTCACCTGCAGATGTGGAATAAACCTTACCAATGAGACAAGTGTCAAGATTCTAAGTGCCAGCCAAGCTAGTGATTGGATACAATCTATGGTGCTAAGCCCACACATGAACGAGTATACAAATCCTTAACCACACTTCATGAGAAAAAACTCCACGAATACTTGGTTTTCTATGGTAAAACTTGCAATTGCTACCAAATTCTTTTTCATGCTAGGCACACACAAATACACCTCATAAGAAATTTAGCGATAGGAGAGCAGATAGAAGACTCAACCTATGTGAGTGGTTGTTGCAGTTTCCTTCGTACTAACATGAACATCGCCATGAGTGGCACCTACACTTACTGTATTAAGAGTTGTTGGACTATATGTGATGTGCTGAGTGGCTCCAGGAACATAGTACCTATCAATGTCATCGATAAAGGCAGGGGTAGCTAATTATGCTTGAGCCAAAGCTGGTGTATTTCTAGATGGTGATGTAGTCATACTACCAAATTTTTGGTTTCATTTAGAAGTGACAAACTTATACTCTTATTTAGAAGCAATTAGCATATCAAAGCCATTAAACTAGTGTGTAAGAATTGAGTTAGGTGAACTCCATAGGTAATGACCACATGAGTAGTCATGAGCTGCAAAATAGGCAGTCGGATTTGTATATTGAGAGAGATGGTAAGTATTGTCAAACCTAGAGTAGCAGTGAGACATGAAATGGCTAATCTTAAAACAAATTTGACATTGAGGTGAAGTAATAGAACGAATGTCTGCATCCTCAATTGAATTGGCCTCCACAGGTAGCTCTAGGACTAGTAGGTGGTTGATATCCTCTATTGCTACCAGTAAATGGAACTTGTGAGTAAAAAAACATAAGATTCTTCATATTCATCACCCTCATTGTATGCCTACTACATGTAATAGGCTTATGCTGATACAATATTTAGTAGAAACATTTTCTGCCATGTTTCTATATCAATAAGCATTTTGGTGATCGAATCGAGATCAAACCGTCATCGTGCGACATTTATGATAGCGATTACTGCTTCATACTCATATGTGAGTCCATTAACGATTTAAGAAATATGTACTGCTTCATCAATCTTTGAGTCTAACTTGTTAGAGTAGAGTTTTGTTAGTTTGTTTTGGATCTGTGTTGTAGACTCCAATGAGACAAATAAATAGATAGCACAAAAGAACGAATTGACAATACCCACAAATTTCATCTGTATCTTAACATCCAAAACGAAAGCATTTTGAGATGGAGGAAGGAAACACACTTAAACGAAGAAGGCTTGGTGATAAGATGAGGTTAGGTCACAAACACGAATCAAAGATGGAGTGGAGGTGGAGTGCAAAGATTGTCTACAAGCCTGAATTTGAGATGGAGTAGGGGTGAATGTGGAAGCGCGACCTCATATGATTTGCACAAGAGAAAAAAATGGAGAATCAAAAAAGTTGAGGGCGCGAGAGGGAGCAGAGGGTAGTGTAGTGGGAAATAAATTTCCTTCATGGGTTCTCTCTCTAACTTTTGACTTTCCTCTCCTTTTATCTTTCTCATCATCCAAGTGGGGGGGAAAACACACTTCCCTCATTTTCTTTTCATCCAAGCAACAGATAAAAGTATAAATGAAAGGAACTCTCTTTTATCTCTCAAATGACTATTCTTCCACGTTCAATATGATCTCTCTCTCTCAAACAACAATCTAACCGCTATTCACTTTGATTTTTTTAATAGTGCAAGTATGTTCCGAATGATGACAATATCCTTTAAGGCATTATCAAACACCTCTTCAAGTTAGTTGGTAAGTCAAAAAATGAGATTTAAATATTAGGCCTTTCTTCACATGGGAAAGGAGCCCACATATAACACTTCTTTCCCTCTCCATCTCTCCCCTCCCCACACCTCTAATTTGTGATGGCAAAAATGGAAATGGTGGTGAGAAAATTTTTAAGTACCAGTTGACCATGCACTTAGATCCAGAAACAGGCACCAGTTTTTTTTTTGTAAATGATTCTAGCAGACACGCACCGACTTTGATTCTTCTGGCTCATTTGTGAAGATTTTTCTTAACTAATATATAAAAAAGAAGAAATTACTATTTCAACACACATGGTGGTTCCCACAATCCACTGCCTCTCCATTATTTTCTTCTTAATTTTGGACTGAACATAATTTACAAATTTTCTCCCTTGATGTTAGATGCTCCCTATGCCTCTTGCCCTCTATATTGGGCTCAAATAGGGTCCAAATGAAGTTGGGAATGTTGGTAGGGACATTGAAGCAGTATCTCAAATTTATTATAATTAAATCATTCAATTAATACTAAGGTTAATTTCCAACCACTTTGTAATAATTTACTCTTCTGAACAGAAAATTTCGTCACGAAAGAGCTTCTCTAAAATTTTGGGTCTAATTCGTTTTTCCTTTTTTTTTGTGAAAATAACCTTTTGATTATAAAAAGTCTTTAGATTAGTGTATTTCACTTTTATTATAAACTCTCTGAAATGCCAAAAACCCAAAATAGTATTTTATGATTTTTTTCCTTTAATTTTTAGGGTATTAGCATAATTTTAAAAATTATGGACTTAATCACTTGTAATTGATTTGAAATATTTCATTGAGGCCTTTTTCATTTTAAGTAATTTTTTAGCCTAAAAATACCATAGAAGTTTATTTTATACTTTTTGGACCCTATTGTTTTTTTATTGAATTTTTATACCATCCATAACTGCATTGTTGCTATTAGAAACGGTTGTCACCCAAGAGGGGGATGAATTGGGTGTCTTTAAAAATTTTCTTTCCAAATCTTAGATGATCAAAATACTCAAATCAACAATTGAAACAGATTATGAAATCGAATTATGCACGAAGAAAAACAATGCAGGTTAATGAAGATGAAAGAATGGAAACACACAATGATTTATCTTGGTTTGGCCCTCTCTGACCTACATCCAGTCCCCAGAGCACCTCTGAGATTTTCAATCCACTATACCTTCCAAGTTTAACCAGGTACTTGGAAAACCATTACAATCACAATGTCATCCCAAACACTTGTGAATCCATTTCAAGTTTGTCACGGGGGGTACTTGAAAAACCCTATAAATATTTGTAGGCATTTATGAACCCACTGAAGTTTGTACCCTAGGTACTTGAGAAACCTTTACAATCATTCCCCCTCACAAATTGCACAGAGACCAACATGCTCTGTTTTCTCAACTCAAACTCAACCCAACAATCTCAAGATCCCAATCTTGATTTTCTCACAGAAATACATTGAGTTTGGATAAATGAATAAACTACTCTCTTAAAGAGTGGATAAATAAACATTGTAGCACTCGGAGAAGAAAACATCAGAGTCCTAATGTTATGCTCTGTTTTGTGTTCATCGACTCTGTGTTCTTCGTCTCATTTTATCTGGCTTGAATACTTTTCATTTATAGTCCAGACTTCAGTTGCTAGCTGTTGCTCTGAGTTTGATTAGCCGTTAGAGTGTGATTTGTATATGTTGCTCACAACTTTCACTTTTATCATTCTGTCATTAATACGCATCTCATCTGTCGACGGTGAAGACTGCACTGATGACCCTTAATGCTGAGCGCTGGAGACATTCTTTGTTAAGCTCATACATGTTTCATAGGTAAACTTAAATGCATTTATGAGAGCAGGTGAAATTCAAAATGTCTAAACATGAAAACGGAAAGCTTCTGTAGACGATAGGTGTAGCAGTTCAGAAGCCGTGTCAGAGAAAATGCAACTCGAGTTTTCAAGATCTCACAACTCGAGTTCTGAAACATTGATTTTAAAAGTCATGTAGTAAAACTTCCAGTTTTCATAAACAGAACTTGAGGTTTGGAAAACTTTCAATTGAGACTCGAGTTTGCAATACGAGTTCTGAAGTATAGTTGAAAAACTTTCATTTGAAACGTCAAGTTTTGATATCGAGTTTCAGATTTTAGTTGTAAAACTTCCAATTTTGAAAAACAAGGACTCGAGGTCTAAAACATGTGAAAAACTGGCTCAGTTGAAATGTCCTTGAGACTCGAGTTTGAAAAATCAGGAACTCGAGTTTTAGAAAACTTTCAGTGAGGACTCGAGTTTGAGAATCAAGTTTTTGAACTGATAAAATCTTGGAAGGCATGGAACTCGAGTTTGGAAAACGTCAGGACTCGAGTTCTCTGAAAACTTCTAGACATAACTTTCAGTTTTGAAATCAAGTTTTGAATGACATTGTGGAACTCGAGTTTTGAGAAACTTGGAACTCGAGTTCTTGAACTATGAAATACAACTGGAGTTTTGCAAATTTTATGACTCAAGTTTTACTGAAATATTTGTGACAAGATTCAATTCAGATCATGAAACTCAAGTTTTGGTAAATGCATAACTCGAGTTTTACTTCATGACTTCAGCTTACACAGATCACGGTCCCGCTTCAGCACATGGCTCAACTTACGATGCCCATGAGTCTCTCAATTCAATTCCAAACCTTACAAATAATATATCAATGAAAATTCATGTATGTCTACTTTCGTATGAAATAAGAATCCGTTCAAAATCTTGTATACAAAGAAAGTTATGATAGATACAATAGGCAAAGGTCATTGGTAAAGCGTTCAAATTGACTACCAAATTTCGAAAATTATATCTCCATCATATGAAATGATTTGAAGCTTTTTTTGGTGTCTATGAACCGCATTTTGAGTCTAGTTTCATATGAAATTGGTTTCACATCAATCAGAGTTGTAATTTGGGAGATATGAGCAAAATACCAGACATATGTCGAGCTAACAGAAAACAGAGATGCTGAAACTCGAGTTCTGATGACTTCAAAACTCGAGTTTTGAGTCCAGGAGGTGAAACTCGAGTATTGGATGTCCCATAACTCGAGTTCTAACACTGAGAAGCTGAAACTCGAGTTTTGGATTTCAAGTTTTGACACTAAGAAGTTCAAACTCGAGTTTTTGATGATCCAGAACTCTTTCTTCCGGGAACTCATTTTTTGCTTCAGGAAGCTCTAGAAACATATCAAACTTGATTTTTAGCTTCAAGAAATGGTTTTGAGCATCCAAATAAAGCTTAGATGAATCGTAACTCAATGAAAGATTATATAACATCTATTTAAACATATTTTAACATTCAAATTGAGTTATTTAACCACATCATCTTCTAATTTAAAAAGAAATGCTGAAATCATTATAAAAACCTTTGTCAAATCAATATGGATTATGAAAACTTTTTGCTTTGTTATATTTGACATCATCAAAACTAATCATATCTAACAGTTGCTAGAAATTTCTCTTAATTAAACTTTTCTCCAAAACTTTTTATAATTACATCTTTTGGTCTAACTAAATTTTCCTCCTAATTTCACTTAGAACTCTAAGGGAAATTAAACATATATAAGATCTCAACTTCAAACTAATCACATAACCTTAATACTTTTTTTTTGGGTGAAATAACCTTAATACTTTACATATATACAAAATCAGCGTGGTAAATTGGTATTTCTAATTTGATGATTGGATTCATCAAATTTATTTTCACTAACAAACACGCGTAATCAATTATATAATTGAATTATCTATACACACAAAAACACATACATGTGCATACCCAGTTATTCACCAGTTTAATGAGTAACTATATTACCAACAAGTTGAATGCTTTTCTTTTGAGATTCAATGTCGTCATTCGGATCATCAGCTAAACGACCATACACCAGCTTGCCTTGGTAATACTTCACTAAAGCCATGTAAAACGACACACAAAAAATGGCAACCCCAATAAAAAACCAGCTGAACTGAATATTAACCAACGAGAGAGCTCTTTGAAGAGTCTTTTCATTAGAGCATCTAACCACATAGTGACCATCTTCAGGGTTCATAAAACACCCTTTAAAAATCAACCCTGGAGTCCAAAGCATAAAACCCATAACCATAAGCCACACGCCTTGGAACATTATACTAACCGATCTCAAGAAGCTAATAAAGAAACTGTTAGGAAAGCCAATTCCTATGAGCGTTGTAGCCAATGAAACAATCACCAGAAACTGAGCCAGCAAGTGGTATTGGCCTTCTGGTCCATTGTGATCTGAAGAGTGAAAGTGAATAAGAAGAAGTTGCTGAGCAAAAGCTGTAGCTGCTAATAACTGTGTTAGTTCTCTCTGAGATTTACAAGAGCTGAGATCTAGAGCCATCGCGAATGAAGCGTAGATGAAAAAAGCTAGGGACATGGATGAGTGTTCCAAGTTGTGCAGGTGTGTGGAGGGGATGCTTCCGTCGGGATCGAACGGTTGGTGATGAGAGGGAGAGATGAAAAGTTCTAAGGATATGAAGATTGTGCTACTAACCATGATGAAGATGAGCTCTAAGTATTTGAACTTGGGGATTGGAAACCAGAAAGTAGTACAGTAACTGTAAGAAGAGGGATTCAAAGCATGGAGCTTGATGTGGTTGAAGAGATGCCATAAACCAATTATTATGAATCCAAAACCCAGAACTACGTGACCATCCATTCAAAATAATGGGAGCTTTTATTTTGGGTGTGGTTGGACACAAGATAGAAGAAGGATTTCCAGTTTTGAGAGGAGAAAATGGTATGAAACCTTTTGACGCCTAGTTGACAGTTGAAAATAAAGAATTGAAAAACTTATATAAACTGAAAGAGCACAGAATCCGCGTTTGCTGCTCATCCAGTCGCCGGGAATGTTCATCCTCACAAGCGGCGTGTGTGGGGATGAGTATTAATATTTTTTAAAATTTTTGTTTATTTCTTAATGATATAATAATAAGAATATAATACAGTTACTGTTTATTTATTTGGTTACGTGCTGAAATAATTTTTCTTTAGTAGCACTCAGTGTCTTAATTTAACTTTCAATGCGTGTTGAATAATACTGAAAAAAATTACTTAAGGCTGCTTTATATACAAATAATTAGTTTATGAAATGCAACCAAAAAATCATTTATGGCTATGGATGTGCAAAAAATTAATTCAGAATACAGAGTGTTACTTCTATTGATAACTCTAACTAGAAAAATAATTCAGAATATGGATACAGATTAACAAAATTAAAAAAATAAATAATGATTGTTTTATAATTTTGAATTATTTTATTTTAAAATTTAAAAAATAACACCTAAACTGATTAACTAAACGCTACGTTTTGGGATGAGCATTCCCTGCTCATATTAATATATATATATATATATTCGTGAGATTATATGATGCCACGTAGAATGATTGTATATACTGACGAGTCTCTCGTGTCACACTCACACGACGCGAAAGTCTCACTCCTTATTCTCTCTTTGATCATTGCCCCTTTCTGGGAACTCAAGCTAAGGGATCTAATTAAAGCCTAAAGCAAAATAATGTATTTTGGGTATTTCCAAAAAGGACAGCTTTTTGGTGGGCAATGACCATCGAAACCACTTAGACCATTGAAAGTTGAACTAATTTACTTAAATAGTCGGTTTTTAAAAGATATTAATAATTAATAATTATCTATACTCTATATCTATAAACTTTATATGGGAGAGCATACATGCACAATCTTTTTAACATAACTATTTTTAGGCCAAATAACAAAACTTAAATTCTGTTGTAAGACTTAAATTTTGATCTAAAACCTAGGTTTTATCCAAATACAAAATTTTTTTTAAAATTTATTTTGGATACAAAAACTTCGGCTTAAAATATAGGTTTTGAAAAAACTATTTTCTTGTCAAATTACACCCTCTCTCTTAATGAATTTTCCCTTTCATATTTTTCTTTTTTTTTTATTTTTCCTCTTTCCTAATTACTTTTTGCCTTGAACTTCATAAAAATCAATAGATTTTGCCTTGGAATTTGTAAAAGATATTCTTCAAAACTTAAGTTTTACCTTGAAATCCGTAAAAAATATTCCCAAATAAATCATTAGTTGAAATATATCTAAAAAGCTAGTCCTTAATCTCTCTGTTTTTTTTTACCTAGAGCATTCAGTATCCCAGGGAAAGCAATCTTTCAACACATGTAAATGGCTTAAGACTAATTCGAACGACACCGGATCCTCCAATTAAGGGTAAAGTGGATGATCATGGATTTTATTCCATGCCCAAGGAAGGAGTCGAGATCCTCCAACTTGATTATGAGATCAAGTAATGAACCATCAAAGCACGTAGTCGTGGTTTAGTCATTTATTCTGATCAATAGTATTATATTATCCATATAACCGACTCTACGTGATAATGTTTTGTTGTTGTTGCCCATGGAGTAAGCAAGTTCATGATGAGAAAAAGCGTGTGAAGCCAAGTGAGGAAGGATGTGGGAAATGTCTGAGATGGGTAAAAGTTGGCGATAATGGTACGTGTACGGAAAGGATATAAAGGTAAATTAAGCATATAATTGCCTTGCACGGTGCGCCTGATAGTTGGTATTGATGTAGCTAGTCATGAGAGTTTTGCAAGAAATTGAAAACGGATTTAAATTTTGATATATGCGTAATTTTACATTGTAGTTTTTTATTCATATAGTTTATTATATATAAAACGTTATTCCCTGTAATACTATAATAACTTGAATCTGAGTTTAATGATATCAATTAGCGCGATTAATCGTATAAACTAAAATAAAATAAGTTAAAATTTGTTATAGGTTGGTAAGAATTTAAAGTCGCTGAAAGTACAAATAATAAAAATTAAAAATAAAACTTAAATGTTGATAGATGATAGAGAAATTGATTTTGATTGGCAAATTCAAAATCAATTTTAAAGTGTAAAAATCGTTTTCCAATAATAGAATATCCATGCTTTGTTTTCTTACTCTCAAATATGATTTTAAAATGGTGCATCCGTTTTAGGGGTAACTTTTTCTTTAACTATGTGTGACTGATTTAAAAGAGGGTCTTATCCTTTTTAAATAAAAAATATCAAATACTTAAGATAATTTAAATTTATAAAATAGTTAAGAAAGCATTTAAAACATTATTTTTTAAAAAACATTTAGAATAGTGTTTGACTATATCCTTTTCAAATTAGAAAATTGCATAACATACTTAAAATTACATGTGAAAGACCAAGTGTTATAGAGTAAGTTTTCTAAATTTCATCAAATTACATATTGTTTAAATTTATTGAGTCACCATTTACTTTAATGAAACAAACAATGTTAAGATTAATTGACAAAAACAGATTTTAAATTTAAGAAATTCCATTAAAATTTGATATAAACTTAAACGCATATTTTATCCTAAAAATATAAAAATGTTGGCATGTCAACTTTAGTTGTAATTATAGTGACATGAGAGTTTATAGTTAAAACATAAAATATCATGGTAATTGATTTATAATTTTAAAGGTTAAAGATGTAATATACAAGGAATCCAAAGTTCAAGGCCCTTTCCGTATTTTCCCATTTTTGAAAGAGTACCATAAATAATTACTTACAAAAAATGAATTTGGATTGTATTAAAAATGAAGAAAATGGCAAAAAGAAAAAAGAATGGAGGACATTTGTCAAAATTGAAGTGAAAAGTGCGAAATGGAAATGATTGCACGAATCCTGGAAGCTTCGTGTTTCTCGTATTGGGCCATGAGGGTTTTTCTAAACAAAGCCTCAACACTTGTTTTGTCAAGTCCTAGGGAATGAAGCACGTTTTAAGAGTGTGAATGCATTGCGTTTTACAGTAGAAATATATTGAAACAAAATCATACTCTTGGAACAATATCTAGAAGGAAAGAATATTAAACTGTTATACTGTTCACTAAACCAAACCACAAATTCTTGTCTGATAGCCATTGGATTCCTTCCAACTATTATCATAGGGATATTTACCATCAGGTTTCAAATAGAAGAATTAATGAATAAAATATTCTAAAGATTGGTAAAATTAACATCCACTCCTAACTGTAACTGCTCTAATTGTTATTTACTGCTGGTGAGATTTTTAATGGCAATATGACTAACTACTGCTGGGACCTGATGATAATTTGTCAATCTTTATGACATTTTGTTCATTGATTCCTCTATTTTGGACCTCATGATAAATTTCCCCATAAACAAATATTGTATGTGAATCTGTGTGCATAAACATTCAAGCTTCTCTCAATTATGAATCTGCGCACACACATTTCGAGTATGTGATTTTTTTTGGTTTCCCGCTCGGTTCACCGGAGTTTTGCTCCGACTATTCCGGACTTGACCCGCGTTGCTCACCTGGAAATGGTGGGTGAGTCTCCCAACGGTAGCTGCTGCATACACCAGGACTCGAACTCGAGACATTGCTTAAGCTTGAATTCAAAAGAGAAAGGTTTCAGATCTTCGGAATATACAGGGGGAAAATCTAGGGAGATTTACTGTGTGCTCCCACATAGTGAAGATATTTAGCAAATAGTCCCAAATTTTAAAATATTTAAAAAATGGTCACATTGCAACGCATGGTGTTGTCACTTGACAACTCCTGACAACACCATGTGTTGTGTTGTCAATGTGATCATTTTTTAAATATTTTAAAATTTGGGACTATTTAATAAATAAGTCCCTTATATGGGATTCAATAGTAAATTTCCCAAAAATCTAATATGCACTTTGGGACTCGTTTATGGGCCTGAGCTTTTTTCCCATGCCCTGGAGATTTTCAAAAACAATTCTGGGCCACTGTTTAAAAAAGGACGGCCATTTTTCCAGAAAGGGTTTTTAGCCTTCTATTTTCTTGGTTTTTTAATGACTTGAGTAATGGGTTTTTTTATTTTTGTCCAGTAATTCAAAATTGCGAATTGGGCTCTATTTTTTTATTTCAGTCTTTTTCACGTTAAGGAAAATTTGCAGAATTTATTTTGCATACTATCATCAAATTGCTGAAATTGTTTTTATTATTAAATTTTGCAACTACTTAATTGTTTGAACTCTACAAAATTGTATTTAAGATTAAATGCAATGGAATTAAATTTTAAACAATGTATGAATGCATAAAATAGTGGGGGAATTCAATATTTTGGTTTAAATCAATTGATTCAAGTCTTTGAAAGGATTATGCATATTTGGAATTCAATTGTAATGGTTGATATTCGTGATCAGTATGCAATATTGGGGAGTAACCGCAACATATGTTGCATCATAAAAGACTTTGTTTTTTGGAATAATTTAAAAGAAATGTATGACCACCAGAAGTTGGTTAGCCTTTGAAATGCCCTTATGAATGGATGTATTTGCATTTGCAAAAACGTTAAGTTGTGAGCGAGTATAACTGAGCCATGTTTGGAATCACTTCTCTGCTAAAATTATGTGGAGAACACATTTAAGATGAAGATATAATAGCGAAAATATTCTCCACAATTCATACATTCAACTTTCTCATACAACAGCAATAAAGGGAGAAATGTTTTAAAAAGTATTTTAATGTAATTTCTTATCTTCTCGTAACCTAACAGAATAATCAGCTTTTGTTAAAAAATTATGAATTGCATCCAATAGGCTCGACTCCATTGATAAAAGTGAATTAGTCACACATGAATTTAATAGTGGTTGTGGTTGAGATCGCGGATGTGGCAATAGACATCGGTGTGGGAGTAGTTAGAATCGGAGTTTTTATAATTCCCACATGACGTAGTGAAAGAGTGATAAGAACCATAAAAGGGAAAATGGTGGGCACAATAAACAAAATTACTATGCATTAATGGCTTTGTAAGAGATAATATTTTTTTACTAGAAGGAACAAAATTATTCATTCAAAATGCACTTTATCCTACAAAATTCAAAATAAACTTATTGAATTTCAAGTATATCTACAGAAATAGATATCATATGGAAACAATGACTAAAAATAATATCAAGAATGTCTTAATATTACAAATTCAGTTTTTGGTAGAAAGTATATATTAGAAAAGTTTGCTCCCTTTTCTTGTGGCTTGAATTATACATTTAGAGGCACAGTTGAAAGCATGTAACGGTAAAGCATAAGTTTACTAATGAGTTTAATGTTTAGAATGCAATAATAAACTGGAAATTTACTGATAAATTTAATATTTGGCATGCAAACATAAATCAAAGATTTACTAATACATACTATAAGTTAGGTGATGCAAGTTAGCAACTAAACAATGTAAACCAGAATTTTATTAATATGGTTTTTTGTCTCTATTTTTGTTATCAACTACTTGTTGGGGAAGACTAGGTAAACCAGAAATTTACTTGATATTGTATTGGTGCATTTCAATTTACTTCCAGAAAAGATTTGGGCCATGTCATTTTAATTTTCAAAAAATGCTTTTGCCAAATAAATGTTATTTGAGTTATATTTCATTCATTTTGAATATGTTAATATTTTCTACATCGTTTTCAATTTGTTTGAAATTGAGAAGAATTAATATTTGGCTATTTCACATTTTGGAAAATTTTAAAAAATTATTTTGGTATGTTATTTGGTTGCCTAAATATTTGGTTTTCAATTTCAGCAATTATTTAACATTTGAAATTCACAAAATTTTGTTTAGGTTGAAACTATTTTTTTAAACAGTGTTTGAATGCTAAAATAGTGGGATAGTTAAGGTCATACCTTGTTAGTTTATAGCCACAAGAATGAAAATTTTTCACTATTTTAGAAATCAAGATTGTTTTTAAAAATTCATCTGGTTAGAAATGATATATCTTGTTTTATGGCTAGTTTAATATCAAAATTTGATCTTGTTGACTATTTCAATTATTTAAACTCTTCCTTATGTGCCTATATTCGTTTTAATGAATTTTCATGATATTTGTAAATTGCAAGTTTTTTTTATAAAGAAATAGACGCAACATCATTTCTCTCTTACATACATGATTCAAATCACATATGGATTTTTATTAAACATCAACGGTAATTGAATATACAATTAGAATTTATCTTTTCCCAATTGTAGTAATTATATAAGTGCAATTTCAATGATGGTGAGTGTCACACCCTAAAAATTTTAGAGCTGACCGATATGGAATATGAGAGATCTCATATTCCTTAAGACTTCCATTTAAAAAAAAAAATATCTATCTCATTAGTCAAATAGCTAACTAATACAAAAGTCTAAAATGTATATAAACAACATTCATTTGCCAAGAGTCATGTATAAGGACATATTTGGTATTATCAACATATAATAAAAGCATAAGGACCTCACCTATAGACAAGTGCAGCATCTAACCTTCAAAAACATTGCATAAATGTAAGTTTTTAGATACGCTGATCTCTGTCGTTTGGAGGTCAAATTTAATACTCAAATTATGCAATTAGTAGCACAATCTTGAGGTCGGTCTCTAAGGAGCTTAAGTTGTCTCTAGGTAACTAATTGACAAATTAATTCAACAAGACTAAGGGAGATGTTGTTTTGTCATTGTACTCTAAAGCAAAAATTATTCTCTAAACATTTATTTATGTGGTTTTTCTTGTCACCTAATTTGAAATGCAATAAAGCTAGAATAGGAAAGTGAATTTGCATGTAAACAGCTTCCTGAGAGTCTATGATTTTCCCTTCATCGCCCATTCCATAGCATGAGTTAAATTTTATCTATTAACATAAATAACTCCCACGCAGATCCAAGAGAGAAATGAAATGAATATTACTCAGCCACTTCCAAAAACAGCATCAATTGACATCATTCACAAGCCGTTGATTACTAATCAATCAAAGTCTCAAACAAGCATAATGAATGAATTAATAACTACTGTAAATCAAGAAGTTTATCATATGAATATATGAATTAAATTGGCTGCATGAACTATCGTTGAGCTAACAAGTCTGAGTCATACATAAATCCATTCAGAAAGACGTATACTAATGAATTAAAACCATGGATTATATCTATCGAGGTGACTCAGTGAGAATGAGGAACTCCTTGTGAATCAAGCCTGGTTCCATCAAAACTCTCAGGAAAGCAAAGGGATCAGTTGGACATATATAACCTCACAACAGCAGCAATGGTGATGAACTAATATCCGAGTTGTTCCATGGCTAACTCTAATAGCAGCAACATGTCCAAGGTTGAGACGTTGGGGCGCAGTGAAAGGAAAAGCTGGAAACTACCGGTGGTGAGAAGGTGAGGTAAAATTTGGAAAACACCTACGGCAAGGATGAAGGAGAGACGGAGATCTGGAAAATGGAAGGAAATGGAGGATTGAATGAGGGCTGTAGATTTGTGGCTGAAGTGTGTAGGGATGATGGATGGGAGAGAGGTCATAGGGTTTGGAAAAGTGGAGATCAGTCGATTCTGGACGGCGGTGATGGGTTGAATCAGGAGGAGGTGAGGAGTGTGGCTGAAGTTGTGCTGAGATGATGGAGAACTAGATCTAGTGCGTGGACCTCCAGGCTCGTCTGAAACTGTGATGGTAGTACTAGAAAAAATGGAATGTATTGGAGATGCAAAATATCTCTACAAATGGTTGATGTGTCCCCACGAGGATAAGTGTCTGCTAGATAAGAGGACAGATTCTTGGATAAAAGGATGGATCCTTCTTTTTACTATTTCTCCTTTTGTTTAGGTCAGTTCATTCCTTTCCCAATTAGTTTCTAACTAACATCAAGTTGCTACAGCCAACTGTCCAATTCGTTTTAAACCAGAATCTTATCTCTTTCTTTTTTCTCTTCAGTTGGCACCACTATTCCGTTTTTTTGTTTTCTTCTTCAGTTACTCCTTCCCTTTTTGCACAGCATTATTGATCCCCTATAGCATTAAACAAATACTTGATATAATGTCATGATTTAAAATAATAGCCAATTTTAGAAAATTCAAGGAGTGATTTAAGGGATGATAAAATATCTCAAAATTAGCAACAAATCTCTTTAATACTTCATTAAACAAAAAAAGAGATTATCAAATTCTCCCACACTAACTTTTTGCACTCCATGCAAAATAATGGAATAAAATTGAGTCTAAGTTATCAAAGTGACACTAATCCATGTGAGATTCCTTACAGGGAAAGTGTTTCACTCACTCTCGCAAGGGGTTATTTCTCTCAAAGCCATCTAATATAGGCTTCACCATAAGCTTGTAACTATCCTACATCTCAACCACTCAAATGCAACGAGGTCTTGTGAATCAAAGGGTCTTTATAAGGGTTGTATTATTGGAAAGGTTTAATGATGGAATGGATTAAAGTGTCAGTGATTAATTAACACATACATATAGCATTCGAATATTGTGGTACTCACTGTCAAGAGCTCGAAAATTGTGCACCAATTCAAGTTTAGCTTGTGAGCACCAAACAATACGTATGAATATATTTTCCTTTGTACCCTCTTTCTTCTTTTGCAAATAAATATTTTTTTAATTGTCATAATTTTTTCTCCCCTTTTTTGTAAATTTTTTTTCCAAATGCACTATCATATTTTTTCTTCTTTCCTCTATTTTTTCTGAATATATATTTTTTTATATATATCCACTTCTTCAACATTCTTTTTTTCCACTCATTTTTTTCAACATCTCTCTTTCCTTTCAACATTCAAATAGTCCAGTAAAGGTTTCCAAGCTTTCAACAATGAACCTCAATTGCTAAAAAAATTATACTCAAATACACAGCTGGAACAATTAAGTCTCCTATTAATTCCTAACATGTATCAAACAAGCATTTGGTAGCTCCAAAAGTTTAAAGCTCTCTTAATAGTCAAACATGCAGTGTTCATTAATCAAGGTTGGAATTTTTTAAAGAATGAATGAAGGACTCAAGAGGTTAAGCAAAGGGATTTAAGATGCATGAGTTACTATTTGGTTAAAGGGTTTTGAAAGAAATGCCCTTATAATATTCACAATTCTAAGAGCTAATGTGGTCTTAATTTAAGGATTGAGACAAGTTCTAGGAAGCTACTAAATTTAATGACAACACACTTTTTGAGAATATATTCAGGCTCAATTCCTCACAACTAGCTTACTCACTTCATCATTGCTCACCAAGATTAATTGCATGAAAATTCAAACATGAAATTGCTTAGATTTAATGTTAAGTTCAATGTCATGCATTAAGGACTCATTCTAGTTCCATAACAGCCCACCATGCAAAAATATTGATATCCACATACAAGTGACAAAAAATCAGAAAATTCTAGCAAAACATGCAGTGCAATTATGGCTGAAATAAGAAAACAAGGTAATCCCATATCACTCCCCCAACACTTACTCCTTGCATTATCCTCAATGCAAGTTGAAGAAAACGGATTAATATGGAGGCTCCAAATGCTTAACAAGGTCGAGCAATATAGGCATCAAAATAGCCAAGAAGGACCACAAAAATAGCAACTAAAACTTCCCTGCCCTAATGGATCTAATCCTTCCCCCACAGTCATATTAAGCAATGAAGTCTAATACATAATCATGTGAGTAAATCAATGAAGTAAGGAGAGGAAAGGGACAACCGTGTAAATGAAGTCCCTCCAAGTTCTTATGATATAAATTGTCATACAAGTGAGAGTCACAATTACTTGTAGTACATCATGCTCCTCTTGATTGTTGCTGCAAAAGAGGCCAAGAGTATGAATTAAGCAGGATAGATGCATTAATAGCTAGTGGTAAGCAAGTCAGATTAAAATCATCACTCTTCCTCATTTTTTTATTTAGTTTTGCTTTTTTTTTCATTCTTCAACTCTGTAAATTAGGTCTTAATTCACATGATATAAACTCATTTTGAAATCCATGATTACTAATGTAATAATAGGGAAAGGGGTACTTCAAATCATAATGTAAAATAATTTTTTTTGGTGAAGACAAGAAAGTGAAGCACTTAAGAGCTTCCCTGATTAAATAATGGTGTAACTCGCTTTGATGTAGTTCATCAATTGGTTATGTGTTGAAGGATTTCTAACTGCCCGTTTTCAATTTCTTTAATTCCAACTTGTTGTCTGGCCACATTTCATTCACAGTAGTGTAAAGTCATTAAACAAGGCTTTCCCAAAACCATCATGACAAGATTTTAATATGAAGGAAGATTAAAAGAAAACAAGAAGGAAAAAATAGCATATGGGATTAAAGTTGAACTCTAACGTGAAAAGAAAATTTCCTGTTTCACTTCCGTGACTCACTTCCTATATCATATAAAGAGATACAGAATCAATGTAATAGTAAGTAGGGAAAGAGAGACAACCCGAATTACAGCAAGTCAAGGAGGCGTGAAACTCTCATGATACAATTTCAACAAGTGCCCATTAACTTTCATTTTCTTAACACTATCTTCATCCACAAGCTCAACCATGCTAAAATCATGAACCTTAGTTACTGTATAAGGTCCCACCATCTTGTTTGGAACTTTCCTCTCTTAAACTTGAATTTTGCCAAAAATAACAACACTTTATCACCAACCTAGAAGTGTTTTCTTAAAATCCCATTGTCATATATAAGCTTTGTTTTTTCCTTATAAATGCGGGAGTTCTCATAAGCTTCAAGTCTAATTTCCTCCAGCTCTTGTAGCTAGAGTTTTCTCTCCCCTGCAGTAGCTTAAAAGTTCATGTTGCAGTTTTTGACAGCCCGATATGCCATGTGTTTGATTTCTACAGGTAGGTGGCATGGTTTCCGAAAAATCAATCTATAAGGAGACCTTTTTGTAGGGTTTTGAAAGCTATCCTATAGGCTCATAATACATCATTTAGTTTTAAACTCCAATCTTTACCTATTTGCCTAACTATTTTCTCTAAAATCTATTTCACTTCCCTATTGACACCTCAATTTGGCCATTTGTTTGTGGGTGGTAGGGTGTGGACATCTTATGTGTGACTCCATATGTGAATGACAATTTATCTATAATTTTATTGAAGAAGTGTGTACCACGATCACTTATGATAGCCCTAAGGATCCCAAACCTTGCAAAAATATGTGTTTTGAGGAATTTTGAAACAGGGGCTGCATCATCTTTACTTGTGGGAATAGCTTCTACCCATTTAGAAACATAATCTACAGCTAAGAGTATATAATGGTATCCATAAGAAGGAAGGAAAGGTCCCATGAAATCAATTCCCCAAACATAAAAAATTTCACAAAACAAAATAACGTGTTGTGGAATTTCATGCTTTCTACTATGGCTACCAAATCTTTGACACTTATCACAATTTTTACAAAATTCATATGCATTTTTAAAGATAGTTGGCCAATAAAATCTAGATTCTAGTACCTTTCATGAAGTCTTCTTTATGCTGAAATGGCCTCCACAAGCCCAAGAATAACATGCTTCCAGCACACTTTGTACCTCCTCATTTGGCACAAACCTCTTTATGATCTGATCATTACACATCCTCCACAGTATGGGTGGTTCCCATATGTGATATTTTGCTTCACTTTTCAATTTTTGTGCCTGAAAATGAGAAAGAAAAGGTGGGATCATTTTTATCACCAAGAAATTGACCATGTTAGCCTACCAAGAATCATGCATGGCTATAGAAAATAAAATGGCAGCAAGAAATTCATCACAGATCTGATCAGAGTTAGAAACTCCCCTATTTTTAGCTGGTAGGTGACTTAAATGGTCTGTAACATAATTTGTAGCTCCACTTCTGTCTTTTACCTTAATATGTAATTCTTGCATCAGCAAAATCCACCTCAACAATCTTAGTTTTGTTGATGCCTTATTTTGATGATAACAAAATGATTTCAAGGATTATAAAGCTTAAATTGTTGATGATTAAATGTTCTTAGTGAAACACTCGAGTTCTATCAAGTCTATATGAAAGTATTGAGGAATACTCAAGTTCTATGCTTTAATACTTGAGTATCAATGTTTTCATGAGTTAAAAATCAATACTTTCAGGCAACACTTGATTTTTGTTTGAAAGTGTTGATAATACTCAAGTTCTTGATTTCAATACTCGAGTATTGCAAGTTAAAAATGTTTCATAAATCCAACACTCTAAGTGAAAACTCAAGTATTGAGATGAAGTGTTATAAACACTCGAGTGATGATTTTGAATACTCGAGTATTGGTGTTAAAATATGTTTTTGAAAGAATAATTTCATGTGAAACTCAAGTATTGGTGTTGAAGTATTAGCAACACTTGAGTATTGTGTTGCAATACTCGAATATCGGGTTTTCTTTTCAAAAGAGTACTCATCACTTGAAGAAGAATGCTCGAGTTACAAATGGAAGTATTAATAACACTCGAGTATTGAGTTTGAATACTCGAGTATTGAGTCAAAATACTTGAACTTGAAGTAGAACACTCGTGTTGTGGAGGAAGTGTTGACAACACTTAAGTGCTTGTTCTCAACAGTCGAGTATCAGGCAAAAGGTTTCAAATGAAAGACAACACTTCAAGCATAATACTTGAGTATTAGATGAAAGTGTTGACAACACTCGAGTATTGACTTCTGAATACTCGAGTATCGAGCTCCATTTTCTCAAGAACACAACACTTCCATCTAAACACTCAAGTAATGGCAGAAAAGTGACAACACTCGAGTTTTCTGTTTTCAACACTCGAGTATTGTGATATTTCAAATGATTTCACTTCAAGTTTTCTTCTGAACACTCGAGTATCAACTGAAAGTGTTACTAACACTCGAGCATAAGAATTTCAACACTCGAGTATTCACACTAAATTTCAAAATCTTTTGCAATACTCTCAGATAACACTCGAGTAACTTCAAAAATGTTTGTGAAACTCGAGCATCGACAGAAAACACTCGAATATCATTTCATAAAATTCAAAATGCTTGATTAACACTTGAGTACTTTGAATAAACACCCGAGTATTGTTTCTCAACAACTACTTTCTCTCTCTGACAGCTTTTCACCTGCTCTGCATCTTTTCTTATTCTTGTCTAACAATGTTTGAACTTCACCTGCCTTCATAAATGCAGAAGTCCAGGATCATAGAAAGAGAAAAACACTATACTCATAGACATATTATATAATTTAAGCCTTCGTCGTCCACGCTATTCAGAAGCATTTATTACAGTATTAATGGCAAAGACAAAGAGTTGGTTGATGAGAGTAATAGATATTAAACTCTATCTAATGGCAACTTCATTCCTCTCATCTATAAAAACCTCAAGCATTCATTACAAAGACAACGATCAATTTATGAGCATTAAAAGCTATTCATCAGTCTCTCTGTGATTTCTTCAATTCTTATTCTGAACTTCATTAATTGCTATCTACTCTTTGTGAAGTTTCCTTGAGCAATACTTTCTGTAAACCAGTGAGATATTTCAAGGTTGGGACCTTGAATTTGTTGGGTTAAGATTTTATAGAAGAACAAAGATTGTAAGAATCTGTTTCATTGAGAATTGTAAGGGGGAGTGAGAATCTCCATTGTAAATGTTGAAAATCCTGATTTTGTTGGTGAATAGTGGATTATAAAGCTCAGAGGCACTCTGAGGACTGGACGTAGGTCAGAGGGACCGAACTAGAATAAATCTCTGTCTTCATCCACTTTTTAATCCTTCAGTAACTTTACTCTTATTTTGATTTTAGTTTCGAAATTTTTAATCTGACCAATTCACCCCCTCTTGGTCAAATCCTATTCTAACAAGTTTTGCGTGTGTCTTGCTAAAAAGGTACTTAATGACAGCATAGTCAGTATAAATGGTAACTTTAGAATTTATTATATATGATCTGAATTTGTCTAGTGCAAATACAATAGCACAAAGCTCTTTTTCAGTAGTAGTGTAGTTTTTTTTAGCTCTATCTAATGTCTTATATGCATATGCAATTACTCTAGACAACCCATCTATTTTCTGTCCCAACATGGGATCGAGTTATTAGATGCATCACATGCTAATTCAAAGTCTAAATTCCAGTTTGGTGCAGTGAGTATTGGAGGTGAGATAAGCATCCTTTTGAGTGTGTCAAATGCTTTCTTACATACATCATTAAAGGTTAATGCAACATTTTTCTGCAAAAGATTTGAAAGGGGTAAAGCTATTTTGCTAAAATCCTTAACAAACCTCCTATAGAAACCATAATGACCAAGAAAAGATCTAAGTTCTTTGACTGAAGTAGGATATGGAAGTGATGATATGACCTCTATTTTTGCTTTATCTACTTCAATTCCATTCTTAGAGACTAAATGACCCAACACTATAACTTTATCCACCATAAAATGACATTTTTCAAAGTTAAGAACTAGACCCTTTTCTATGCACCCAACAAGAATTTTTTTCAAGGCATTCTAAACATGAATCAAAACTCTCACCATACACAATGAAATCATCCATGAAGACTTCTATGGATGAACCCAAAAACTCACAGAATATTGCCATCATGGCTCTTTGAAAGGTTCCCAGTGCATTACATAGGCCAAATGGCATCCTCCTATAAGCGAAAGTGCCAAATGGCCATGTAAAGGTTGTTTTCCCTTGATCTTCTGGGGCTATTGCAATATGGAAGTAACCTGAAAAACCATCAAGAAAACAATAATTAGTTTTTCCAGTAAGATGTTCTAGCATTTAATTAATAAAAGGTAATGGGAAGTGATCTTTCATTGTGGCATCATTAAGCTTATAGTAATCAATGCAAACTCTTCAAGATCTTGAACCTAGTAGGTATGAGTTCATTATTTTCATTTTTAATAATAGTGATGCCACTCTTTTTGGATACAACTTGCACAGAACTTATCCATTCACTGTCTGAAATGGGGTATATAATTCCAAAACTAAATAAATTTGTAACTTCCTTTTTGACCACATCTAAGATAAGGGGATTTAGCCTATGTTGTAGCTATCTCACAGGCTTCATATTATCATCAAGGAGTATCCTATAGGTACAAATATAAGGAGATATGCTAGGAATATTAGCCAGGGTCCAACCTATTTCTTTCTTGTATTTTTTAAGACTGATATCAATTTAAACCTATTTTAGTTAGGACAGCAGCTATAATAACCGGAAGCCTATTACCATCGGCTAGAAAAGCATATTTTAGTTAGGTCCAATTCAGTGGTTGGATTACTAAAGAGATGAGTTCTTGCAGCTCTAAAGCTTTTTCACAGTGCTCCACAGTTGCAACAAGTTTTTCTTCCATTTGAAATGTTGCACCAGCACTGGATCAACATCTTTTTGTGCCAAATAGTTTCAACTTCTGCAAGATTACATGACAAATACTTTCCACAGTTGTGGCTTGTCAAATTAGATGTTAGCTTACCATTAATGGAAGAGGAATCAAAAGAAAAGGATGTTAATGAGGAAAATGAACTATTAACAGAAAAATTCATTGTGTCATGTTTATTAACTTATTCAAGGATATTTCACATTCTCTCATAGCTTACGAAGACATCAATGGCACTCACACTAAGTAAAGAATAATCCTCAAAGGGGTGTTTCATGGCTTTATATACATCAAATTTGATTACTTTATCACCAAATTCCATAGTGATACATCCATCTTTCATACTAATTACAATGTTGGTTATTCTAAGAAAGGGCCTCCCTAGAATGATAGGTTTATCAACATATGACTCATTTTCCATATCAAACATATAAAAATCTGCAAGGAAGACTAAATCTTTAACTCTTACTAAAATATCTTCTATTAATCCATTGGCTTTCCTAGTGGTTTGATCAGCAAGTTGGACTAACATGTTAGTTTCTCTCATATACCCAATACATAAGGACACATACATGGAAAAAGGGATCACAATAATTGTAGCTCCAAGATCTAATAATGCATTAGATATGTTCATTCTACCTATTGTGCAAGGAATTTTAAATGAACCTAGATCAACTCATTTTATAGGTAGTTGTGGTTTAAAAATTGCTGAAACATTAGACCCTACCTGCACAAGTTCATTTGGTTTGCATTTCTTCTTATTAGTACATAATTCCTTTAAGAATCTCATGTATTTAAGTACTCCTTTCAGAAAATCCAGCAAGGGAACATTCACAGCAAGCGTACTAAACAGATTCAAAGCATCATTTTCAAGTTGGGAATTAGATATTTTCCTACTTAACAAAAAAGAATTAGGGAAAAGCATGTCAGAAATTTTTACCTCTTTATCTTTATTGCTTGAGGCTCCATGATGCTCACCTTGTCTTCCTTATTCAGCCCCTTTATCTATTTGTCCTTTGCACATGTGGAAGGGGTCCTTTTGAGGATGCTCTTCTCCTTTTGGCTCTTGGATGTAGGGTTGAACTGCTGCCCTTGCATGTTTTCCTCATAAACAGCCTCTTCCTCATCCTCCTTTGATTCATCAAACCCAACTTTCTTACCACTTCTCAATTGTATGGCATTTAATTCACCACAACATTTGAAGGTAATGTTCATTTCTTAGCATCATTCTCACTCTTTGCATTAGCTAATTGAGAGATAAAGGTTTGGAGGTTGTCATGTTTCACCTCCATTTGCTTTATCTTATCATAAAGCTTGCTCATAATCTTCATTAAGGGCTCATTTGAAGTATGTTCTTGGCTGGGTACTTCTCTTGAGATTATAGGTTGTGATAAGAAGTTAAAGAAGGGTTGGCAAATTGTCTTTGGGAATTTCCAGCGGCCTATAGAAATTGTCCCTCCCTTGGTTACTTAGGTATCCTCTATTGTAGCTGTTGGGATACTGCTCTCTTTAATTGAAAGGGTTTTGTCTCTGAAAATTCATGGCAGCCACCTTGGAAGCATCACCTTGAGAGGAGTAATTAATGGTAGTATGCATTGGGCTAGCACATATGTCATATGAGGGGGGCATAAAGGCTTGTGATATAGGAGTGCAAGGTTATTAAACCTGGACCGGTGATCAGACCGGATAAGGCAGTGGGTTAAGGGTCAGTGGGTCAGACCGGAGTCAAACCGGTGAGAAATAAAAAATTTAAAAATATATATTGATACAATCACACTATCCAAAATTAAAAATTCAAAAAACTAAGTAGTGAATTCCACTTTTAACAAAGTAACAATTACCAAACTAATCATATATTTATAACTTATCTATTATCTAATATTATTTACAATATCAAAATATTCATTTTAATAAAATAAAGGAGTTATGAGTTATTACACACACATATATATAAATCGGTTGATGTTTAACACCCATTTTGACCAAAAAAACATAAACAACCAATTCAATTTGCCAAAGTTCAAGTAAGAAAGGAGTTATTAGATATAAGCAAAGCAATAAAAACAAGAATAGCTAGCAGTCAACAAGCTTGAATTTTGAAAGTCCCTTCCAAGCTTCAACAAGCAAACTCACGTGCACCTCAAAGCTTGAGCCTCATTTATTACCCTCTTGATCAATCATATCCAAGTCAGAAGGCTCACTTGACAAACCAAATACAATAAAAAAAATCCCTCCATCTCTTTCCGCTACTTCCCTTTTCCTAGCCATTTGAAGCCCTATCTCACGCAATCTTGAGGCGATTGCCTTCAAATTCATTCGTCTCAACGATACCAACATGGCTTTAGCACTCAAGGAAGTCTCACAAACCTCCCATGTTCGAGCTTTGGTTACACTTTAGCAATGGACTTAGTTCTTCTGTTGGGATCCTTTTTACTATTTCTTCTCCTCTTAAACTGCTGCTCTTAGATTTCTTTCTACTTTCTTGGTCGACCGTTAACTGACTGAGTCACGATAACCCGGGGCTAACCTCCAACTCCGACTGGAATGCTGGCCGAGTCGCCGGTTTCCGGCTTGACGCAGCCTATCCGGTCTAAGTCTGAGAACCCTGTAGGAGTGACATTGGTGGCATTTACACTATGGAATTGTTGAGCTTACATATTTTTATGTAGTCATCCCACTTGATCACTTAAGATGGATAACTTTTTCAAGATCTCATCATTTGACCAAGCCCATACTTCACAAGCTTGAGCCACATCTCTTACACTAAATTGTTGATTATTTGCTGCCATTTTCTCTAATAAATCCCATGCTCCTTGGGATGTGAGGTCAATTAAAGATCCCCCAGCAGTAATCCATCATAGAAATATTATACCAGGTGGGATTATGCTATTTGATGGTGTGGACAACAGGCTAGGAGGGCCTAGAATTTACTCCAATACTCAAAGAGATTTTCCCCCACTGCTTGTTGAATGCTATATATTTCCTTTCTAATCTTAGCAGTCCTTGAAAATGGCAAAATTTTTCCAGGAATGCTTTCTTTAATTGCTCCCATATTAGAGTAGCAAAGTGTTGTGGGAGCATATGGAACCATTCCTTAGCCTTTCTATCCACAGAAAATAGTAAGGCTTTACTTAAAAGATCATCTAATCTAGCTCCAGGGGGTTTTATGGTAGAACAGACCATGTGTACACTTTGAAGGTGTTTATTAAAATCTTCACCTGCACTTCCAAATAATTTTGGTAAAGCACTTATTAAATGACCTTTTAATTCAAATTTTGCATCAAAATTATAAAAGCCATAAGGGTTGTAATCAGCATTTGATGAATTCATTTTCTTTATGCTTCTATTCCTAACTTCATTGTCCACATTGTTAGGTACATGTTCACCATTATGCTCCCTAGGTATATCTACATGCTCCTATTTGGTCTAAGTGAATGATCTTTATTTGTAATAGTTTTCTACTTGAATTCCCAGAGTCTTAGAGTCAATTTTACCCCATGCATGACCCTTTTGTGCTTAATTTGAGATTAGGAGTTGTTGATTTGGATTAGTGTGATTTTGGATACATATGCCATGAATAATGATGTTATTGTGCTTAAATTCCATCATGAGTAAATGATACTACCAATATTTGCTATCTCATTTCAGGAACTTTGTACAAAAGGTAAGAGGAAGCAGCTTTGGAGAATTTCAACCCGATGCAATTCAAAGTTTGCCGCGGCCAAAGTTCAATCAGCAAGCATGAACTCTCGGGAGAGGTTCGCCTCAGCGAATATCACACATCAACACCAATTTTTTACTCCAGATAGAAAATAACTCGACCTGGCTTTATAGATCCGACCCAAAATGGTTTTATCATGCCATTTAGGGTATTTTCTGAGGAGGCTGGAAAGAAGAGAGGGAGGAGAGAAGAAGAGAGGCAGAGACCACATCCATATTCCATTTTCTTCACCTTCCACACACACTAAACCCTACTTCCTCCATTTCCTCACCATCCATCCATTTATCATGCCTCAATCATCCATACAGAGCTCGATTCCATCACCCATGAGGAGCTGAGCATCTCCATCCTCTTAAAGATGAAGTGAGCCAGAGTTCGAAGTGTTGGAAGGGGAGTATTTTCTTTCAATTTGTATTTACATTATAGAATACTTAGATTCTGAGTTGGACTTTGTAATTTGTGTGTAAATGCTTAGTCTTGGTTGAGCCAAACTTGGATTATTGTGTATTGAGTTGTTTTGTGATTGAAAAAGTAGAATGGAGTTCATTTTGCTTATTTAATGAAATCTTGTTGTTCTCTTTTATCATCCTAGTTGTGCTTGGTGTAATATCCTCATTTTTCGGTAACTGAAGATGATGGCTAAATGAAGGGCTACAGAGTGTTCAAGGGTCCGGAGAATAAATAGAAGTATAAGAGATGCCAAATATGCCATTTTGCAAGTAAATATAATGTAAGGGCAAAATGGTCATTTTGATAAAAGTCAAGGGCATTTTGGTAATTTTGACCAAAATACCGAAAAAATGACCTGAGGCACCAGGAGATAGAGAAAAAGTCATTGATAATCAATTGAGACTCAGTTAAGGTTAAATGGACAAAAATGCCCTTTGTGGGACATTTTTACGATAATTAATATTCTGGCTATTTAATGAG
>JANTPZ010091218.1:0-29155 GCA_025593235.1 Vachellia pachyceras | reverse complement strand
AGGTTGTTAATGACAACCTCAACAGTTACTCTTAGGACCTTATGGTAATTTTTTGAATCTTTGGGACCTTTCATTCATTAATTCTCCTATTTGAGACTTAATTGTAAATTTCCATTTTTTAATTAAAGATGGTCCAAAAGATTATCAGTATGAACGCACGACTTTGGAGCGTTGACCTATATTTTGGTGTATCTTAATAGTATATTCTTTTTTGGTGGAAATCTTAATAGTGAGTCCCGATGGTTGCGTTAGTTGTTTAACTTAATTAAATGGTTGGTACTAAAGTGGACTCTGCCTAATTTTACGTAAGTCTTAATTTGGTTTTTTTTTTAATTTTATAAAATGCTCTTTAGTTTTTTTAATAACTACTTTTATGTCAAGCATCATTATTTTAGAAAACTAAATGTGATATATCATTTAAGAATATTTTTTTGAGTGCTCATTTATGAATTTTTTAATAATATTTATAATACAAATAATGTTGACCTTTTCAAATAACACTAACGAGTTAGTTAGAACCAGGGTAGTTAAAACTTAGGGTTAAATATACTTTTAGTCTTTATAGTTTACCTTATTTTAGTTTTGATCTCTGAAGTTTAAAAGTTGTGGTTTTGATAATTAAAGTTCACTCTATTTAAAATTGTTAGCCCTGTAATTTTAAAATATGTTTATAATTTTAATCAATTTTAATTTTGATCCATATACTTTAAATGAATTTTTATTTTGGTCCCTAAATTTAATGGTATTAATTAACGTCATTAAACATCTAAGTTATGGGATCTACATCTCTTACACTCCACGCTTCAATGTCAAAAATGTTCGTTGAATCATCTATGATCTTATTCTGGTAAGAATGATTCCTATACTATTCTTTATTTGATAACTTTTTTGTCTAATTTCGAAATATTCGCATGTCATATTTTTATGGAGAGAAATTGGCAAACATATCAGAAAGTTTTTTTTTTGTCTTTTATCTTATTATTTGTGAAATCTTTCCTTTGCTGACTATGTTAAAAGCTGAGCATTCTGCAGTTCATTTTCCATTTTTTTAGGTTAAAATATATTTTTAGTCTTTTATATTTACGTCAGTTTTCACTTTAGTCCCTTAAGTTTAAAAAGTGCATTTTTAGTCCCTCAAACTTAACGCCGTTAGTTTCTCTTAACGAAAATTGATGACTCATTGGATTTAATTTATGCCTGTGTAATAAAACGTTGACAAAACATACTCACATTTTAATTTTAATTTAATAATATAATAAATTTGATATTTTAAATTGTGTAAAATAAAAAAGATTTAAAATAATAACGTTAAGTTTGATGAGTCATCAATTTTCGTTAAGAGAGACTAACGGCGTTAAGTTTGAATGACTAAAAGTACACTTTTTAAACTTAAAAGACTAAAGTGAAACCTGACGTAAATATAAAGAACTAAAAGTATACTTTAACCTTTTTTTATTATAAACTGGAGTTCATTACTTAACAAAAAAATTACAACACAATCAAGGGGGAATAGTTACCCCATCAACCATCCATTGTTGTAAAGGAGGTGACGGTTGCTTATAGATACAAAAATTCTCTGTCATGATATGAGCCAATTTGGCTAATCCGTTTGCTAATATGATACCAGGGTATCATTTTTCATTTCTCATGGACTAAAATGATAGTGACGTTTAATTTTACATTTGAATTTTGATGCCATCATTGGCATGGCTCAAGGTTCGATGGATAGTGATTCTCTCACGGGCCTTCTCACAAGGCTACAACCGTTGAACTGGTTTGGCAACAAACTCAGATCCTCAGCTCCCTTTGGTCAATGGCTGCTTATGGAAGGTGTCGTTTTAGCCTTTTATGATATGGAATTGTTATATATCTACGGATAACCTTCCTTTATTGTTATATTATGACTGTTCGTTGTTCGTAAGTAGACAAATGTTAGGAATGTGTTCAAATAACATATTTAGTTTGTAAATTCCTTCGTGTCATATAAGAGAGATTTGCTAGATTCTTCATAACATCTGTGTAAAAATGTGGATTTTATACATTACAAGAAGTCTAAAAAATAAGTCGCACTATTCAGATTTATTGAATAGCACGGCATGTTATATTTTTGTCACTCCTTCCTCACTCTCACTTCCATCCATCCATCCATCCATTGTTATTTTTAGAGTAACGTTGGATTAAAACTTGTTCAACCCACCATGTAACTGGGAAGAGTGGAAAAATTCTAGCTTAACACTCAATCAACACAGCATTTTATTAATATAAGTAAAATTAACAAAAAATAGTATAAACAAAAATTAATTCTTATGTTCCTTTTTTATCTTAGATATGTTAATTGTTGTGTTAAAGGTGAAACTATTGTTACTCATTAGCTTTCAGCAGTAACGTACCCGTTTGGGAACGCGTTAGAGAAGTGTTTTTACGCAAGTCGGGGTAAATGAGTGAAGAAGATTATCTCGTTTTGTGGAAAAACACTGTTGAACGTGCGCTTGGCTTTTCTTAACACTCTTCCAAACAAGCCCATTAGATTTGAGTTTGACTAATTGAGTAGTACCATTCACGAAATTTTGATATCCATACATCAACTAATATCTAATTGACAAAGGGTTATTAATTTCATTATGGATACCTACAAAATTTATCTAACTTCAAATGGTCTGCCGGCCAATGATTTTATAGTCCAGTGACACAAAATATATGGATACTTGCAAAATTTATCTAACTTGAAAATGGTTTCCCGCCAATAATTTTATAGTCCGGTGATACAAAAGATAATCCCATGCCATTAATGCCTGTACCTCTAAATTAAGGGGAACATAGAAGAGAAATTTTTGTATGCACTACGTCATTTATACTTTCTTCAATTAAAATGCTTTAGCTGCCTTTTGTAAGTCCCATTTTACCTTAAAAGTCACGAGAGAAAAAATAAATGTTGGATAGAAATTTAAAAATACATGCACGGCTCGTAAAAAGACGAGTAGAGCTTCTTAATTGAGAAGTACATAAATGATGTGATATACTCAGTTGCTTGGGCTTGTACCATTGGAGAATGGCACTCTACCCAACCAGGAGCGCATGCATGTATGAAAAAAAATATTTATCTTATAATCAGTTTAAAATATTGAGATCAAGTAATTTTAAAGTTATAATAATTATGAGTATTAAAAATTCAAAATTTTTTGCTCTTATATAAATATTTTTACAATCAAATAATTGGAATACAAAACGCTGCTAACAAATGTTTAACTCAAGAAAAGGCTCATGATTCTAAACTTTTTGTAAGCAAATAAATCAGTCTCAGGATTTTAGAATTCATTTAAGAATGAAGGTAGTGGAAAATCCCTTGAACATTCATACATAAATGGAATATATTCAGAAGGGGAATTGCAAATAGAGAGGGTTTTCTTTTGGGAAGCGGTGAAGAAGTATTTTTATACAAGTCGAGGTAAATATGTGAATGAGATTATCTCGATTTGTGAAAAAACACTGTTGAACGTGCTTTTGAGGAGTGGAGAAGCTTTAATTTGCCAAACATAATGAGTAAGAGATAAGCAAAAATGAAGGGACAAAGTGCAGTGAGTGGCGGATGATATATAATAATTATTATTAATATGAAAAAAATGAGAGGAATGATTGGTAGGTACACTTTGTTTTAATTCGTCTCTAGATTCTATAATGTAGAGAGAGCCAATTATGGAGTGATAAATAATGATTACAAGTGATGTTAGTCATAATAGTGGCACAAAAATGAGGGACAGTTTGTTCCATGCTCACTATATAGTTTTGGCGCTTATTGCTCTGACCATCTTCCCCTTTCCTCAAAAGGTAACGAATCCTGCTAACTGCAAATCCCTTCACTTACTAATTAAATATTCATTAATCCTCATGCTTATCTTTCCTACTTCCAAAAAGCTCAAATGTGGAAAGCCAAGTCAACAAATTAATATAAGGATTTGATTCTTCTTGCTCTTTTGTTATAAAATAAAATTTAGGTGAATTGAATTTTATTCGCAGTATCATTCTGCGAAGAGTATAAGGGGAAAAAGTTGAGAATAGAATCGTGTACGATGTTTATAAGGTGTGAGTAATACTTCTTTTCAAGCTTCATTCACCTCTACCTATTATTATTTTTCAATTGCAAATTGGGTTTATCAATGAATTTTATGCATGATATAATGAGTACCCTAAGCCAAAATAACAATGATTTTTACGAAATGATAATTTGTCTCTATCTCTTTTGCACCAGAGTCAACGAGTTTTGATGTTTTGATTTTGAATGGAGAGATGGTGAAGGCTATTTCTAGATCACAAAGTGATGCCTTGAAATTATCTCTCTTGAAACAACATACATTTTTAAATCAAAAGGTTAACTATATATCGATTCATGAATTAACATAACTAATAGTTATTTAAAATACTTTTTCTATGAAGAGTAACAGTTTTCTAAATATAGGGTTTTCTTTAAAATAACACATTACCCAAGTGGTATCACCACACCTTCAATTACAACCTTTAATATGTACATTTAATTAGAAACTTAAAAAACATAATCTTCGCGCTGTAACTCTCAACACAATCCTTCCGATAAATTTCTTGATGGATCCCATGCAAACATGTGTGTATGAATTATGCATGCAATCTCAAATCATTGTAGGCCACACTTAGAGTTTGTTTCGATGTGATTTTGAAAATAACTTTTACAAATTCTGAGGTAAAACCTAGGTTTTGAAGAATAGATTTTGGAAAATAGCTTTTACAGATTCCAAGGTAAGACCTAATTTTTGAAATGTGATTTATGTTTGGGAAGTTATTGGGTCTGTTTGGTAAAGCGGTAGAGAAGTACTTATGGGCTTATTCACACAAGCCGAGACAAATATGTGGATGAGATTGTCTCATTTTGCGGAAAAGCACTGTTGAACGTGCTTATGGGTATAAGCTTCAGTTTGCCAAACGGAGCTATTAGCTTTTACGGATTCTGAGACAAAAAAGTGGGTAGGAAAGAGGAAAAAAGAAAAGAGAAAGAAAGAAAAAGTAGGAAAGAGGAAAAAGTAGAAAAGAGAAAACCTAGGTTTCAAACTGAGGTTTTGTAACAAAAATAGCTTTTGGGAAAAAAATTTGCTTGGACAAAACCTCGGTTTTGAGGTAAAACCTAGGTTTTGAAACCAAACCTAAGTTCTAGAATTGGTTTCCAAACAAGCCCTTAATTGATACATTTATGGGTTTGTGTTAATATCCTTCTCATGAAAGCTTTGAGAGTCAAACCATTGAACTCTTAGAAGCGACCTCATCAGATATTTTAACACCATATATTTTATCAGATCATTCGTCAAAAAAATCTGCAAAATTTGATTAAGAGCTTATATATCTCATGGAATTGACTCATTCAAAATCAAATCACTCACGTTGCTATGTTTTAATCCAATATATTATGACTAATTATTATAAATTTAGCTATAAATCCTTATAAGAGTATATTGATCACTATGAATTGCAAAAGTTAGCAGGGGCTTGCTCGCCCTAACATAACGCAAATGTCAGGGCGATTTGTACTTGTATGAGGAGGTAACAAAATGTTTTACCATTTTTTCTCCAAGTTCATGTATCTTTCTAGTTAATATAATTGATGTGAAGTATTATTAGACATTAAATGCATGCACATTTTTCAATTAAGATTCAAAAATTAATTTTTCATAATGTGAGGATCATTTCTGTTAGAATGAACCCAGTTGGTGTAATGTATTGCTTTTACTTTACTACAATGATGTTACGTTTCTTTCGATAACATGAAAGAAGGTTACTTGTAATACTGATGCATTCTGTCGATTCAATTGATTGGTTGATTAATCTAATATAATGTTGACTACAACAAATCAGGTAACCCTATTACATTTGGCTATTTATCCCGATTCAAACTTAACACATTTAGATATTTATGCACTTCCTTTTTAGTCTTAATAAAATAAAAAAGATAATTTAACATATATTTTTATTTTTCAAATAAAATATAACATGATTATTTTAATTTTTAGTAGTTATCACCGTTATATTGTAAAATTTGATTATTTCAAGTCTTGAAATCATGTGTATTTTGAAATTGAGATGAAAAAATGATAACGTGTGTGTTTGGGAATTCGTTTGAAGAAATGAGTTTATAGATTCCGAGAAAAATTTACGAATTTTAAAATACTTTTTGCAAATTTTAAGATGCATTTTATTTTGACTTACGTGTACCGTTGGGGAAAGATTTCCCAAACATGCTCAATATAGTTTTTATTAAGAAATTAGAGTGTCGTTCACCATCAAGTACAAACCAATGGGCACATTCCTCTGCCATGTCTGCCCTTTGAGGTGCATTTTAATCTCTTTAAACTTGATTTTTAATCCGTTACACATAAATCTTCTTGTTGCTAACCAATTCTGTTTAATTCGTAATAGCCCATTATAGTTTTTCAGAAAGATAATTTGATACCTAATGTAATGATTAATCTAAATTTAACTAATGTTAAGTTGAAATGAGAGTTAATGATTCAAACATGGTTTTTCTATTTGTAAATACCTGATTCTAATTTTCAATAAACCCATGCTTTTTTCAATAAAAAGAATCTATTATTTTTCTAAAGTAGCTATGTAAAGGTGCTTCTATATCTCTTTTAAACCTTAACTTCAAGTGAAGTTATAGAGGAGGCACTTATATTGATCGTGGCCATCAATATTGATTAGTCAATTGTTTAAATAACTGATAATAAGATTAAAAAAGGAAAACTTATTTTACGAGGAGATTAGAAAACTCCACTTTCAACCTCATGCTTAAACCACATTTTTGTTACGTAGAAAAAAATGCAGGCTTTTCGAATTAAAATAGAAAGAAAGGAGGAGATACATACACCTTATGATAATGAACTAATGGGAGCACAGTATAAATGATTTTTTAATAAAAAGGAAAGTGTAATTTATTGGATATCTTATTATTAAAGCGAATTTATAGCGACCCATAAAGCTAAGAAATCTCAGACACTTCCATTCGGGTCCCTCACTTTGTGTCCTTATCTCCAACCTTTTTGTCCTTGTTCCTTTCTTTTGATCAAGTCCTTGTTCCTTTCTGGTTCTTCTCCTTCTCATCACTTTTATAGTCACCCTTCTTTTCCACTTCCCTCTCTATGTCTTCCTCATCATCTTCTTCTTCTCCTTCTCCATCTCCATCTCCTCCTCCTCAAGATACTCAGAATATTGATGCTGCTGATGCTGATCCTGGCCCCAGCAGCTCAAGAACGTTCCCGTATTCTGACGAGCCCTCTTCGTCTCGTCCACGTCGTGCTATGAATGATGTCTGGCCTGATCCTTTTCTTGATGACTTAACCATCCAAGTCGCCATTGATGCCTCTCTCTCCTCTGGTCGTCTTTCTGCAGCTCCTGCTCTTGCCACCTTGTTTCAGGTAATTAACTCCCATTATTATATATTCTTACTCTTTTGAATTCGGACTCAGCTATTATATAATATACATAACGTCTCTTTAAAGCCTATTATATGTTGATTTGGTTGCCTTTATGGTAGGATTTGTCTTTTTGAATGTATGGACGAGGTAAACAAAAATCTGTTGTGAGCAAGTAGTGGTTATAACAGATCCGAAACTCGACAAAGTATAGGTCAAGTCAAATATATATAGAAGAGTTTTTTGCAATCTGCAAAAGAAAACTAAACCCTGCCTTTTAGTGGATATCGAAATGATGAACCCGAGTGAATTTTATCATTATTTTTTAAGAGAACTTATAAAATTTGGTTTTTTTTTTGGTTTCCCGGGGGGGGGGGGTTTCTTTGAATGGATTGAGAGAAACTAGTGGTAATATATAGGTTTAGTGTACGTTTATAGAGGTTTCCAATCATCCTATCCTTGATGGAGGACTGTTTATGGGTCATTTTCTAATAAACAAGGCAAGGCAATGCATATATACAAATATTATTGTATTATTATGTATGTGTCCCTATCAGGTGGTCTCTTTGTAATACATCTTTAAAAATGTCTATTTTTGGATCTCCTTTTCATATCCAATCAAAACAAAGGTTCCTAAATGGCTTCGAATTTGTTGTTCCCTATCTTGGCATGAACTTCTCCTTTTTTTGACTTGGCTTTCTCTTGGTTTTTGATTCTTATATGACATCCATTATTTGCCTTTCTCTATACCTCAGATCAGATACTGTACATGTTAGATAGAGACCCTATATATATATATCTAATATCTATTATATATACACCCTTCATCAACTTATTATTTTCATTATGATGTGTTGGATAGTTCATATGAGCATTTATGTTTCGTCTTTTGAAGTCTTCCATTTCCATATTTAGTTACCCTTTGAAATGTAGAAAACATACGGTTCTATATCCTTTCTTCAGCTTCATATTTAAGAGCAATTTAATACGTTTCAGCTTTTTGGTTCCTAATAAAAATAATACTGCATACCAGAGAGAGAATGGTCTTTACACAGTAAACTAGTAAATGAGAAGACATTTAAGATTGAATGTGTGTGTAAATATATATATATATAGGAATCATTCTTCCTCCCTCCAGTTCCCCACATACAAGTGTTTAGCCAAGTCTCTTCAAGGAACCATTCTTCCTCCTTCCAGTTCCACACACAAGGGTTAGGTCAAGACTCTTCATAACGTCTACAACTGGATTATATATAATATACAATAGAAATCGGTTTGCCATTTTCTTTCAATACAGAACAGCTACCTCGTCTTAGCAAACCAAAGCATTCTATCTATTTTTCGTGGTTTTTTAAACCTCATCGTCGATGTACGAGCCCTAAAATATCAGTACATTCTTATATAGGCTAGGTTTTTTTATACGAAATAAATTTATTAGACTTGGAGAAATGATGAACATGGAACTAAAACGACTCAAACTTGTTAATACACATTAAAGTTGAAAACAGTAGTAGTACATATTTATATGATATTTATTATATCTATGTGTTTGCTGTTGGGTGAGGATCGGAGGTTTGTGTATTAGGGTTGGGGGTCAGAATTAGAAATACCTCGTAATCTGATTAGCTTTGTTTTTGTAATGTGTGAGAAAGCAAAACCAGTCAAAAATGTTAACATGTGCATGTGTATGTAATGCCAAAAAGCACATGGAGCCCAATGCCTGACTTTGTATCAGTGTTCGTAAAAAAACTCCTCTTGCTTTGCTTGTCACCTTCTAACTTTATGTGTAGTCTTCTCATTCCTTTTTTTACTATTCCCAAACCACATGGTGACATCAATATTATTATTTTCAATCCTATTTTTTCAATATCTCATATATATATATGTAACTTTATTATATCATGTCATAACGTGACATAATTTAAAAAATCTACAATTGGGTATATCAGTATTAGGGTTTAAAAACATCAGAGATTAAGTCCGGCATTATACGGAATCATGCTAAACTTGTTAAACAAACTGGTTAAGAATGAAAATGCATGCACTATATGAATTTTGTGAGGGGTGTGAGTTTGTTATATATAATATATATAATTTGAAGTTTGGGAATTAGGTAGGGTGAGAGATTGTTATTAGGAGTCAGGAGTTGTTGGGATAGAGTGGAAAAAGCAAGAGATTCGCAGCTTTCAACAAAGGCAAACCGTAGGTCACACCTTTCTTGGAAATGAAAGAGAAATGGCTGTTAGGAGAAGCACGCTTTGATCCCATGTTTATTTCGTATGCACACACCCTCCATACAAGACAAAGTACAGGTAACAAAACCATAAATCTTATGAAAAAATTACAGAAAATTCTTATATCGCACGCAAGATTCATTCTACAAAAAGTACATGAAATTTGTTGAATCAACGACAAGTATTCAACTATAAAGTAAAATGGAATGTATATTGGTTGCATCCACTCAATTATCTGGTTCTTAAATATTCTTGGATAATAAATTTTATAGTTATAGATGTTTCAGCAATTTATCTTAAATTTTATGATTTAACTAGTGAAAAATTTCACTAAAAAATGTCTTAAAGGGTATGAAAAGTACTAGAAGATATTATCCAATCTATGGGGCAACTGACCTCTAACTCTTAAAGATTCATTTCAATGAAGATACTATAAAATTCCAAGGGAATTATATCATATTATAATTAACATTAGAATATTTTTTTGAAGTGATAATTTCACTGTGTCCCACAATGTTGTTATAGAAAATTAATAGAAAAAGAAGTCTGTGTGCATGTGTTGGAGGGAAATGAAAGGGGAATTGGACCACAGGTATGAAGAGAGTAAAGAACCATATCTTTCAAGTCATTATTTTTGGTTGTGGTAATAAAATCTTGTTTGGTGTAGGCCAACCAGCTAAAGTAAGATAGCCCTGGCTAGGGTAACACTTGAAAACCTCCCCTTTTCTCCCCTCTCTTTGACCCTTCCAATATCCCTTTTTCTGACCTTTGACTTCACTTTTAAAAAAATATTTTCCTCTATCTCTCTGTCACAAAACATTGCTTTATGATGTGTGCTTTGCTTCTTCTGCATGTTCATTCATGGATTGTGCAAAAAAGATATGTACTTGCTGTACCTTCTCTCTGTAACCATGGATTGAGTTATAACCAACAAGTTTAGTAGCTGTCACAGATCTCTCCTCCTCACTGTCATATTTCCTATCCAAGTGTTGCATTTGCCATATCACGAGACACACATCCCCTCCCCCTTTTTCTCTTTCTCTCGTGTTATAATATCAACCACAGTATTTTTTTAGGTGAAACCACAGTATTTATATATATATATATTGTTTATTAAATTCATTATATATATAGTACCCTCCCTGTAACAAATATTCCACTCTTGGCTATACTTCCCTCTGCTACATGACAAAACCTGATCATTGTCTATTATAATGCAACCCCTAAAGACACTGCCTTGCTGTATATTTTCCTGTTTATACATACATGTCCATTTATTTTGTCAAAGTGAACTCATTCACCAAAAATATAACCCTCCCTGCCTTCTTTCTTTCTTTTTCATTACGGAGTAGTTTTGTTTTCCTGTTGGCAAAAAAAAAAAAAGTTGTGTTCCTACTAATGATTAAGAGGGTCAAAATTCAAAACCTAGATGGTCATGAAGGTGGAGGGATTTTCACTCTTAGTATTATGATATAGGAATGATTCGAATATGATAGCAGCAGCAGCAATAGGGTCTCTATGTGAATGTGTTTGCGGGAAGGAAGATTCGAATCTAGTGGGGAAGGGTGATTTAGTTAATTGGTATTAGAGGGAGAGAATCGATGAGACAGACAATCTGACAGCTAGTTTATCAGCTCTACAACTGCTCTCTAGTGCCTAGACTCTCCTGTCTCTCTTGTTCTTTCTCCTTCTCCTCTTTCTGCTGCTGCTCTCTCTGTAATCTACCTAGCCCTACCCTCCCAGCTAGCCCTGCTTCGCCCTCGCTCTCTTCGAAAGTCTACGCGCATGCCATGGCCTTCACCAGAATGATGCTATCATGCTGTCCCAAACTCAGCCACTCATTCTTTATCTCTCTCATAAGTCACATCCTCATTCTGTTCTCCGCAAATCATTAAACCCTAGGGAAAAAATAATACTCGGACCCGTTTGACAAACTGTCATAAACCACTTATAAGTGCTTATTTACACAAGTTGAGGCAAATATGTGGAGGAGATTGTCTCGTTTTACGGAAAAATACTGTTGAACGTGCTTATGAAAATAAGTCACTGCTTGCCAAACAGGCCTCTATTTGTATGTACCTCTTGTTTACATTTTTAAACCTACCATGTGGCTCTACTGCTACTACTTATAGACTTCTAATATTACTGCTATTATTACGTATTGATGATTTATTCATGATGGATCGCCCTCACACGAAACAATATCATAAAATGATAAAATGGTATAGCTCTATTCGTAAAACTGTTCTCTTGATATTTATTCTGACTCCTGATTGAATTGGAATGTCGGTGATGGACAAATCGATGTTTTAAATGGTAAGATCATGGCTATGTCTATTGTCTAGAGTCTATGCATTTTACTCTATAAAATTTGATTGGTGTTGGTGTAATATTTTAAAGTTATTATTTGATTATTTGAAGTTGTTGGTAGGTTTCATTTTTTTAATGCACGCAGGTTTGTTCGAGGTGGCAGGCTGTGTCACGGTCGGATCTCCTATGGCAGCGGCTCACCGAAGCTATATGGCGGCGCACAAACCGAGCGCGGCCCAGCTGGTACGAAGAGTTCATCCACTGGCATAGAATGGCCAGGAATTTCGCCGTCGGCAGATACGCTTATGCCTCCTTGGGGTTTGGCCCGTCGGTTATGGACGACGAGCACTATAGCACCGTCATATGCCGCTACCTCACCCTCTCCGACGACTATCTCGCCTGTGGCTTCACCGACGGCACCGTCCGTCTCTTCCACCTCGATACTCGCGTCCACTTCAGGACATACCGGACCCACCAAGCCAACCGTATAGGTCCCTTCGCGAGATCCGTGTCGGGCATCGTGTTCGCCAACAACATGCTCGTCTTCGCCACGCTGGACGGGGACATCTACGTGGCACACATCGACGAGCCCACCAATGACACACGTAGGGCCCGCATCTGTGACGTGATCAACAGCGGAGTCCTCGTCGAGTTCGCTGGATGTGGCCGATGGTGGGTCGGGCTCTTCGCCGGAGTACCAGGGCAGTCGTTTCAGATTTGGGACGCTGAAAACGAGCAACTCGTGTTCGTCGGAGGATCCTTGACAGACCCAGAAACCGTTATGGGTTGGCACATGTTGACGGAGTTGGTGGAACCAGTAGGCCGGCTTCGGGTCACGAACGGAGGTCTGGCGGTGGCCTGTACGAGATCAGAGCTCATAGTGTTCGACCTGAGCAACCAGATTCTTTTGCATGGACTCCGGTTGGCCGTGGGAGGCTTCATTGTAACATCGATGGACGTGAGCGATGAGGCGTTCTTTATCGTGGAAACTAACGGCCACGCCAGGGTGTGCCACGCGAGCACGTTAGAGCAGCTATGCGAATTCAGGACACATCCGGTGTCGGGTATGATTGGGTGTAGAAACATGGTGTACGCGCTGGCGTGCACCGCCGGAGTGGTGAGGGTGTGGAACGTTGAGCGACGGCGGGGACTACGGCGTTTGGTGGTGGGAGAGAGGGTGGGTGAGGGGATCGCCATGGTGTGCAACGAGAGACACGTGGCCATTTCCTGTTACGACACGTCGATACACCTATGGGATTTCGATGTATGATTAGGCAGAGGAGTGTAGGCCCGGACTGGAAAAGTGAGAATTTTTCTTTTCTTATTCAGATGTAATGGGGGAAACAAGATTTAATCATTCATGTTGATAATTCATATATTATTCATCATCAAGAGCATTCCATGTTAAATTTTTAGGAACCCTAGGATTAAGAAGCTTGGTGCAGATTTATTATTATCTAACGTATTTAGATAAAAGGATTAAATGATTTGAATATAAACAAAATGTTGATGGTTATGGTTTTCAACACTAGAGGATTAGAATTCCTCATTAATATATAATGTGTTTATTTGAAAAACCGTTGGGAAAAATGAATTTATGGATTATAAGAATAATTTACACACTACTAGAAAAAAGCTATTTAGCAACGAAAAATCCGTCACTAAATGGCTATTTTTCGTCGCTAAATGGAAATTTTCTGAAGGAAACTAATCATTTAGCGATGGATTTTTCCGTTGCTAAATGTTATTTTTCTGGTAGTGATAGAATCTAAGAAAAACTTACGAATTTCAAGATTATTTTTATAGATTTCGAGATGGTTTTTACTGATTTTAAAATCGTTTTGTCTTAATTTTCGTGTACTGGTGGAAAGATGTTCTTCCTAAACATACACAGTAAATGGTAAATGAAGATTGTTTCATTTCATTTAAATATGAAAAGGGGAGAAGAGGAAGGAATATAAAACTCCTCTCACATTCATATTTCGAAATTCGTAAAATTGTTCCAAACACACTTTATAATGTGCTGTGTGTGTGCGTGGAGAAGTGAGGAGGTAGGGGAAGGCTGCAGGGGTTGCGTTGTACCTGGCTCAGCCTCTGAATCATCGATTGGCTACTTTTTTTGGGATTCAGTTTTGCTTTGATAAATCATGTAAGGGTTCATGGATGGATGGATGGATCATAATAAGTGGGAAGGTAGTCAAAGAAGGCTGGCAGTGAGGCAGGCACTGCTTGCTCAGAAAACTGAGATATGCATGCCAAGCTTTCGTACCATTCACATCTCTTCTTTAATGTACCTTCCTCCTAGTCCTTCCACACACCCCCTCATCTCCAACCAAATTTATTTTATATATCATTTTAGGATCTCATATATGCATGCATGCACACACCAGTTTCTTTTCAGACAAAAAAAAAATTGGACCTAGCTACCATTGTACCGATTAAAATACACTGATTTACTGTTGCGTACTTGGCTCATATTTGTGTTGGGGTTGGGTTGTAATTCTCTTTTACTACACAGAATTAATTTCAATTAGAAATAATAAGATCTTTTTTTTAGCCCTCAAGCTGGTTCATCAGCAGACACACACACACACACACACATCAGTCAGCATGGCATGAAAAGGCCTGAGTTTGTGCTGCGTTATGGTGTTTTTGTGTTGGGTTTGTGTCTCTACATACATATATATATAGTTGAGTCGTTCTTCATTATCTTTAATGCACACACAACAGTTTCTTTTCAAACAAAAAAAAATTGGACCTACCAGTGCTTGTTTGGAAACACTGTTTTCCAAACGATACACATAAATTAAGACAAAACCATTTCGAAATCTGTAAAATCATCTTGAAATCCATAAAATCACTTCGGAAGCTGTGAATTTTTTTCTCCCAACGGATTTCCAAACACACACTATACTGATTAAAATACACTGATCTCCTGTTGCGTACTTGGCTCATATTTGGGTTGGGGTTGGGTTGTAATTCTCTTTTACTATGTACTTATAATTTTAAATAAGGGGGGTTGGGTTGTAATTCTCTTTTACTATGTACTTATAATTTTAAATAAGGAAATACAGTACACAGAATTAATTTCAATTACAAATAATAAGATCTCTTTTTTTTTGAGCCACCAAGCTGGTTCATCAGCAGACACACACACACATCAGTCAGCATGGCATGAAAAGGCCTGAGTTTGTGTTGCGTTATGGTGTTTTTTGTGTTGGGTTTCTGTGTGTGTGTGTGTCTCTCTCTCTATATATTTATATAGTTGAGTCGTTCTTCATTATCTGACCAGTCATCACTAGCCACCAGATGTGACCACAGCTTGAGCAAATTAACTAGGCTTGCCTTGTATGGGTTTCTTCGCATATCACTTGTACCTCCATATCAAACAGCATTATGAAATGTCCCATCATGTGCCTACATACATACATATACATATATATATATATCTCATTATTTTCTCCAAACATCCTCCATATTATATATGTATTATACATTAGATCTTCCACACAAGTGTTAGTACGTTCAGTCAGTAGCATGCATGATCTGTCGAAACTGTTCTTCCTGCTCATCAGCTTGGTGGGCAACCTAGGCTTCATCATTTAGGCAATCGTCTCTTGGGAACTCTGTTACTCTCTTAATGCGTAATTATTTAGTGTATTTTATTGTTGGGAAAATTAGTTTTTATCTCTGTAATTTTCACTCAATTGTAATGAAGTCCATAAACATTGACTCAATTGTAACTCAATCCCTGTATATTTGATTTACTGCAACTTAATCCTTATAATTTTAGCCATTTTATAATTATGTTCCTATATTTTAGAAAATACAATCATATATAATAAAAGGTCCTGTACTAAATTATAAAATGATTAAAATTATAGGGATTAAGTTGTAGTAGATCAACTAATTACAACCAAATCAAAGTTTAAGGATTTGATTACAACGGGTCAAAATTTAAAGGAGTGAAAGATTAATTTTCCATTTATTTGATAAAGAGAAACGGCCCACGCACACTTTTGCCCTTTTAATTTGCTTCCTCTCATCGTCCCAAAAAAAATTGCCATGGAGTTACGGGCACTTTGCAATTAGTGGTGGAAAAGGTCAGGACAGCTCTACCTCAAACAGATCAGAGCTATTTTGTATGAAACTAACCAATGGCTTGTAACAAAGATTGTATGAGGTATAGCTTGGCCCTGTAGTCTGTATAAATGCTTATTTTCAGGAATAACCTAGCTGTTAACCTTTTAAATGGATCTCAGTATCGCGAAGAATTCATCTGACATGTGGGTGGAGATACCCTAGGATTACCTGAGAAAAAAACCTCACCTCAAGTCTATCTCCTCATTCATCAAAATCCCATCTACTGGTGTTGTGACGCTTAATGGAAGAGAGGGTTTAGTTGCGAGACTAGTACCAAGAACGCTCACCTAAACAATGGTTAAAAGCCAACAGACTTTGATGTGATTTATTTCTCAAATAGACTCACATATACAATTTTAAAGGAAATATTTTCTTTTACACAACTTTTTTTTTTAAGGAACAAAATTGCAAACCATATCTCACTCAACTTTCCATCTTTTAGTTATTCCCATGCACAGAGTTAGCTCAATGCAATGTCTCTCTTTCCCTGTGATACCTCTTGCATCAAAGATGACATGCTCCAATATGTTTCTATAGCCATAGGAAAGCAAAACAGCCGAGAGAGAGCTTTTTACAGGGATTCATAGGTAACAAAATACCAGTGCACAAGATTTTGCTCCTAACAATCCAAGACAAAACTAATACAGAGAATAAGGGACAAGACGTACCGGTGAATCCCAATTAACCAGCAAAAAACAAACCTGATTTCTGTCGCACAGCAAAATTATCAAGCAAAACAAAACAGATGCTATTATGCTAAATAACTGATATTAGAAGCATCATATATTAACTAGAGAGGTTCGATCGAATACCCCATTGAGAAACTTAACGAAACAGCCTAATCAAACCCAGAATATTGAAGCGAGTATGTAATTAATCTCGTGCATCAATTGACTATATATATATGTTGCAGGATAACTGAATGCTGGTATTATGTTCTCCATCCTCTCTCTCTCTCTCTCTCGACGACCCAATTGATTCTCCCTCTAAGCTAGGTACCACATCAACAAGCAAATTCATTCAGGGCAACAATCTACATCAGATAGTAGACAGATATGTGTCACAAAAATTAGCTGTATATATGCATCACAAGCCAAGTATTCAGTTTTGCCAAGAACTAAGCCAAAATAGTACTGCCCATTAAGGTGAATTAGTTTAGCTTTCAATTAATGTTGCCTACTGATCTGAATGTTATCTGAAGGCTCTAACATATTGTATCTGATACAACATAGGCCGACAGATTTTATTTAAACATAAAACCAATGAATACAACACTTTTGAAACCTGTCACAACAAAAAGGTATGTCCCAACTTATTCCAATTAAGTTCCATACCCTTGACCAACAAGAATTAACTGTTATATCTCCTTGTTCCTGCAGCATACACCCTATAGTCAATGTCTTCGAATTAGCTAGGTTGAACATTCACTTGTGCATTAAAGTTTAAGCCTGGTTACATATTACCCGCCGAAAAAATGTTCATATTGACAATGAAATGTAATTAAAATCAACATTTTTGTGAGACATGTACAAAATTTTTATAAACTAAAACAACGCTCGTCAATAATAGGTTAATATTTTATAAACTAAAGTTTATGTCATGAATGCATCCAAAATATAACACTTCAATTCAAATTTGATAAATATTTAATTTATATATATATGTTTATAATTAAAAAATGAAGACTATAAAAGGATCAATATATATTACCCCTTTCATTTCTTAACATAAGAGTTAAATAATTAACTTAAGAAATTTTAAAAAAATAATTAGATTTTTTATTTATAGAAGAATGTTTCTTACTTTCTCTAAAACACTCCCTTTAATTATTTCAATTGAAACTAATTTCATTGATAAAAATATTTTAATATGTCATAAGAAATTGATAGGAAAGTGTATTACTCGCGATATATATGCTACACCCACATCTGGTTAACTTGTGTGGTTACATAGGAAAATATGTATTAAGAAATAAGTCTGACCATCTTTAAATTAAAAGTCCCATTTCATTCATTTTTGCCAGTAATTAAACTCCGATTAAGTTCAATCCTTAGCCGGCGGAAGACGTGAAGTTTAATAAATTTTTAAAAGGTGCTGGTCAAAAACTTTTTTCCAACTGTGCACATAAGATAAAACAAAAGACATCTTCAAATCGGTAAAAAAACATATCGAAATCAGTAAAATCATTTTGAAATCTATAAAATTATTTTGGAATTCGTAAACTCCTTTCTCCCAATAGATTCCTTCATACTGTATTTGCATTACGTAAATAAATAAAGCCGACACTTTTTTTAAAAAAATAATTTAATTTTTTTAGGGGGACATGAATTAGGTTTAATTTAGATTTTGATGTTGGAGGAAGCTGTGATGAAGTGCCTGGAAGCAGGGAAGAACCCTCCTCCACCTAATATTTCAAAACGACAAATAATTCACAATAATATCTTGAGCTGAACATTCTTCGAACGTCAATAATAGCTTTGACATTATCGCCTGTTATATTCTTTATGATAATCTATCTCTATACTTAAAATGTCAAAATATTTACTTCAAGAATTAAATTGTGTGTCTATTCAAGACATATATATATTGTAACGAGAAAGCTATCCCATACAATGTCCATTTAAATTAACGGTAAAAACTACTCTTTTAATTATAATTTACAGTCTACGAGGTTTTTGACTCAAACATGTTTTTCTAAGGTTCACATGAACAGGTTTATAGTTTATTAAAAAAGGGACTGGTATAAGCTCTCCCAGGCCACCAACCAGCCAATCAAATTCCAATAAAAGGTCGACATCGCCCAATTAAAGTGGTTCTCACGACAAATTTTGTGTTTAAATTCGTTCACAAAACTTAAACTTGAGAGAGATATTGTCTAAAAGATGTTGAACCTATTGTGAGCATCCTTTGTTATATAATTTAATATTTTTATATGTATTGGAGACATCTTTGTTTAGGAATTAGCTAGGACCCAAGTTTCTTGCCTAGAGATCCGCATGCAAGGCCAAGGACCAATCTAATATATATGTATATATATGTATGTATATAAAAGAGCTAGCAATTCAAATTAATTAAGAAAGAATTGCTAAAAAATATATTCCATTATATAAGTTATTGCCTAAAGCTATATAAAGACCAAATATCTGCAAATAGGTAATTTATTGTATAAATGCTTACCCTTTAGCGCAAAATTGGCACATGAATAAAGTTTAGTTGCACTTGCTTAAGATAGATCTTTAAACAAAATTCATATATGTTTGGGTCAAAAAATTTGGCATGGGTTTTTTTTTCAACAAATTTTCCATTAATTAAAATAAAAATTTAAATTAGTTTGAAAGGGTGTTAAACACTACAAAAATGTCATTTTCTATTGCTAATAGAAAATTTTCATTTAGTGATATTCAATAAAGTCAAAATCGAATAAACCAGTAAAAAATAACCAAAAAATAAATTTGGAGATGGGAAAATGGGTCCATTTGTCTTTGGGCTGGATGTGCTTGTATTTTAATATAAGAGACTTTGGGACTAACTAGCAAGATTTATAAACTCCATGCTTTGACCCTTAAGGTGATTTTGAAAACCTCTGTGTGTGTAAACATATCAAGATGAGTGGAGAGGTGACAAGTGAATCCAGTCATATATTAATGAATTATTTGAAATAGTATTAATTTGGGATTCAGAAAAATTATTAATTACATGAATGGATTTGTTGCACATGTCAACTTAACATTGGCCAGAATATTTCCTTTAATTATTAAAAATTCGATCCCCGTTCAACTTGTCAGTTCATTTAATTAACAATAATGATAAATTGCAATCATATTAATGTGATATAATTAATTCATCACTTACATATGATATATCAATGAATATACTGTGAAAAAAAAACGTTAATACAGCCCAAAAAAATTTATAGATGAATGAATAGTGAAATAAGAGCATATAATCAATACATTCAGAGGTAAACAGAATATCAATCTAAATTAACTATATATATAATATTAATGATGATAATTCATCTTGGTGATTTATGAAAATCTAAAGTATACTTTTAGCCCTTTATATTTATAACAGGTTTCATTTTAGTCCTTTAAATTTAAAAAGTACACTATCAGCCTCTCAAACTTAACATCAACGGAAATTGCCTACTCATCAAATTTAATTGATGACTGTGCAATAAAACATTGAAAAAAACATATTCTCATTTTAATTTTAATTTAGTAATATAATAAATTTGATATTTAAATTGTGTAAAATAAAAAAGATTTAAAATAACAGTGTTAAGTTTGAAGAGTCAGCAATTTTCGTTAAAAGAGACTAACGACGTTAAATTTAAGAAACTGAATGTGCACTTTTTAAATTTAAAGGACTAAAGTGAAACCGACAAAAAAATAAAGGATTAAAATAATACTTTAATTAATTTTGAAAAGTTTAGATCTTGTCACGTAGTCACGACGATGGCATAGTAAAGGAATAAAGAATCATAATATTCTATTTTGGCTTTAGTTCTAAGTTCTTTCCTTACACGGTTTGTGTCCGATCTCAAGCGTGTTCAAGAACGTTAAAAGTTAAGTTGACTTTGACTAAGTCTTTCTCTATAATGGACCTTTTTTCTTATTAAATACGTGTAATCTTTTTTTCCCCTTACATCATACTAATATTCGGTATGATATTAAATAAAATAATAATACGTTTTTCCTTCCATTGTGTAAAAAAAAATAAAATAATAATATACTCCTTTGTTAAATAGGTAAGGGGGAGAAAGTTTATTTTAATTATATTTATAGATCAGGTCATTAAATTTTTGTACCATTTTACCTTTATCTATTATTATGTTGATTTTATTTTTATGTACTATATTATTTATTAAATAGGAGTAAATTTTAGAAATTGTTAAATTTTAAAACATAATTAGTGAAGTTTAAAATTTTTATTAATATGTATAAAATATGTTGAAAGTGAATTGTAGCTAGAACATGAAGAGTATTTTACAATATTATATTTTTTGTCTTTGTGAAAACATCAAAATGAGATGGACAAAAATAATAAAAATTTTCATTGCACCAAATAAAAGTGAAAAGATAAAAATCTCAAGAATGAAGTATTAACTAGTAATAAGTAAATAACTAATTAATTTGGTGACTAATATGAATGAGTTGCTGTTTTTTAATTTTTGACGTCTATTTTTTTTTGCCCCAGGATTTTTGACATGTCAAACAGTCAAAGGTAGAGAAGCAAGGGTAGCTATGTAAATAAAGTTGGGGGGCCTGTCAATCTGTCATTGTCTATTCTAGAATCCAAAGGCAATGGGGAAACAGTAGCTTGTGTATCTATATAAATGGGACTTGCACAGCCCTGCAACAACACCTCACTTCTTCTTCTTCTTCTTCTTCTTCTTCTTCTTCTTCTTCATCTTATTCTTCACCATCATCGAAGAAGAAGCTATATATATATAACTATGGAGCTTTTCAATAAGGTGCTTGGCAGAATCATGAAAATCGTGCTTTCAGTTTCTGTCTTGGCTCTTCTTTTCTCATCGCTTCCTTTTCTGTTGCAATCTTTGAACCAATTCTCAATCAACAAGCCCTACATCTTCCTCTTCTGCAATGGCCTCATGGCTTTCATAGCCAAGAACTCTACTCTCCCTTCTGATTCATCTTCTTCGTTCAACGATTTGGATGCTGTTGCAGCACCAGTAATTAATTCCCAAGACCATCATGATATGTTAGCAGCAGATTCTGCAGAACAACAAGAACAGAAAGAAGAAGAGAAGAGAATGATAGTTGTAGAATTTCAGGTAGAAGACGAAGTTGCTGACACAGAGAAGGAAGAAGAAAAGGAAAAGACAGTGATGAATGCAGAGTCTGAGGAAGAAGAGGAAGTTGCTGCAGACACAGAGGGAGAAGAAGAAAATGGCGTTTGTATAACAGAGGGAGAAGAAGAGGAAGAGGAAGAGGTAGAGGAATTGAACAAGAAATGTGAGGATTTTATCAGAAAGATGAAAGCAGCGTTCTGCTCGGAGCCAAGACGTAGTTATGGTTATTCTGATGTCGATCATCGTCGCACAGCCATAGTGACTGTAAGATAAGAAGGTTTAATAAGTCTCAAAGCTAGCTCGCTAGCTAGATACGTACGTTATTGTATGATGGATACATATATATATGTATGTATCTATATATATGACCTCATCTGCATAACCACTTGGATTTTCGGTTGTAGGGATTTTTAATTGTGGCCTACAATGTTTACTGGTTCTGAGTGTGTTTTGATGTACAATGTTGTGTTGTAATAAGAAAATATTAATCTTGGAATCGTCCGGTAGTAACTTATGTTCTACATCCATTACTAGTTACAAATTGCATTCAATTTAATATCTTTCAAAATTAGGAGATTAATTAATTAGTGTTGAAATGAGATGAAAAAGATTGTAAATCACACACAATGAAAGGAATTTTACTTCGACTTACAAAAATTGTTATGGTTTTATGGATGTGAATTTTCAGATGTTCTTATGTTCACAGTTTTTAGCACTGTTAAAGTAAGGGAAAAATGTATACAAGTGTTATTTCACTAATTGGGGTCTGCTATATATCTATTGTATAAAATCATTGTGTTCACTATCAATAAATGTCTAGATAAATTGTTAGTTGTGAGTTGGTTGCCTAAAATTTTCTTCATAAATAAAAAGTTACAAGTTGAATCACATTTATAACCTATTATTGATTGTCCCTTCAAAAAAAAAAAAGCTAATTCAACACGCTGCCAACAGTAAAAAGCTTTTTAAGAGCAAATAAAATAAAACCTACCTTTTTCCTTCCACCTTTGTGAATAAAAAAGAGAACTTTTACCTGGGAAACTAGCTTCAGAGGAATGAAGCATAACGTGAGAGGGAAAGGCCCCAGGTAGCTTCCCTTCTATGCTTACCAGACACCAAACATACTCATGTGGGTGGCATCCGGCCTCCTTTACTCTCTCATACACAATTTTAATTTCTTTTAAAGATAAGGATGATCGATCAATAGGCGCATGGTCTAGTGGAGATGATCAGTCTCTTATAACATGATAAACCAAATGACACTTATATTTAGTGTAATTAGATATTATCTCGAATATAATTATCTTTAAGAAGAAAGGGATGACCGTGCATAATATACTAATATATTAATTGCGGGATATGTAATGATTGGAGAAGGAAGGAAGATAGGGAGAAAATGAGAGTAACTTTCGCAGTGAATTCCAAAGAACATACCCAGAAGGAGCTTTCATTGACTTGTGGGTCAATGTCCTATTCAAAAAAACAAAGACGTTGAAGTTGTCCTCCACTATCATTATTTATTTTCTTGAATCTACATGGAAACGTCCCACCACCTCCAATCTACTGTATCACTATGCCCTCTCTTTTCCCTATTACTATATTTATAAATCACCGTTAAAATTAAATTCTTTCAGATATATATATATATATATTTGTAAGTCACTTAAAAGAATGTTTATAAATATATGTCAATGTTACCATTATAATTAATGCTTAAATGTGATTTATATTTTTAATGGAATTACTAAAATTTCTTAAAGAAGGGATTTAATTACCCAAATGTTCAATCACAATATTGAGAATGAGAAACATAAAATGATATAAGTTTTAGTTTAAAAAAAGGTGTTGAAATTTTTTTTTTAAAAAAAGATATGTTTATACTCTTGATTAAAAATTTTTTTAGTGACCAAGTTCATTCCCTAATCTAGTAATGCCCTTTATATTTTTTTTCCTTTCCTTTTAAACCTCAACGAATGTTTATTTATTATGAACTTTAATCTTTTGGGAGAATTGAGAGAAAATTCTTCAATGACAAATTAATTGGAAAATAAAACATGCATAATATAAAAAATCAGTTACATTTATATAATGTGAAAAGTTAGTTATGTAACGTGGAATGTCGGTTGCATGAGAATTTAGTTGAATAAAATTTCTTAAAAATGCAAATGCAACTGAACTTTCACATTATGAATATAACCTTTCAAGATATGCAAATGAACTTTCATATTATGCAAATGCATTTGACATTTCACATTATATAAGTCCTATTTTCCAATTAATTTGTCAATGATGAATCTTCCCCAATTCTCCCTCATCTTTTTTACTCTTGGTGTTATTTTTAAAGCCACTTTAAATATGTTTGATTGAAATTATAAAAAACTATACATTTAATTAGCTATGTATTAAAATTCAATAAATCTTTTATTTTTTTTTATCATATGTAATATGCCTGTATACAGAAGTTCTGAAAATAAGAGTGATGATGTCCCACATTCTTAATGTTTACATGTGTGGACCCATAAATGAAATCCTTATTCTAGTAGTACGTGGATAAAAAAATTATCTAGTCAATTGTCCCTTTTTATTTTTATGTAATTATATCGCAGAGCCAAAGAATCAAATCACTTTTTACAATCTGAATTCTGAACCATGGACAAGTGACGCTGGGATTGATTGTATTTGATAATTGCTTTCTCAGACACGTGGGGACAACATTCAATAAAAGAGTATTCGTCACAATCAAATATAATCTTCTGATTCAAATATTAAACTTTAATTAATTCTTCCATTAAAAAACTTTAATTAATTCTCCGATAAATCTATTTAAATAGATGAGGCTTATGTCGTTCATCAATGAGACAAAGTATTCTTTAATTATCCCATAACGCTCTCCCTCTGTGTTGTGTGGTTTAAATCCAAGTCCTGTTTGGATTAACAGTGTGAACTATTTTTTTAATGTGATTTATGATCTACAAATGTGAGAAAAGTTTTTCCTATAAGCATATATGTCTTTGAATGAGTACTACTCATTTTTTCAGTGCATGCAACTCTTCTTTATCCATGATTAACTTATATTTAGCTATTTGTAAACATCTTCCGTTCTGCATATGATTGAAGAGATGTTCCTCACACAGTGGAAGAAGACTTGCATATCCAAGGATGATGATTAATATAGTTTTATTCTTAAGCAAATTTCATGTATTTTTTGACAATAGATCTAGTAATGGGAATTTTTTTTAGCAATGCTTCCTTTCGGAACACCGTTTTTCCAACAATACCCATAAGTCAAAATAAAACTATCTTAAAATCTGTAAAAACCATCTTGAAATTCATAAAGACCATCTTAAAATCCGTAAAACCATATTGAAATCCGCAAAATACCTCGAAATCTGTAAACTCATTTCTCCCCATGGAATTTCCAAACATACGAGAAGAAGTCACATGACAATGAGATGGAAAAATGGGAGAAAAAGGCAAACGATATGTGTGTGTGTGTGTGTATATATATATATATATATATAAAGATGAACTTTACAATTGAGGAGGTCCCCTGGGAACCCAACACTTGGTACAAAGATGTCAAAGTCAAGAGGCTTAATGACCAGTAGACAATGTCATTGACTCTGTTTCTAACACCTTCAACATTAGGGACCCCACAAATATACAACCTGATAGAGAGATTACAAAACTATATATATATATATATGTAGAGATGATATATACATATCATCAAAATGAAACAAGTCTAATATTAATTAACAATACAATCGAACAACAACATGCATGAATGTTCTTGATCAGAAAAGAACTACGAAATTAAAGTAGAAAACAAAATGTGTGATGATGAAAGGATTTTAATATCAGATCGAGTGATTCATATATATACATCAACTTGGCTTCTCTCAGTTGGATTTTTTTTTTTTTTTTTTGGTGACATTCTCTCAGTTGGATTTTCATGCATCAAAGTTTGAAGAGCACATTTGTAGATCCCAGACTTGTTTCTTTCACTGACCACTGTTTTTGATAAATTTGAAGATAAGATAATGAAATATGAATGCTTTGAAGAAAAATATATAGGGTCTCCAGGTACGTTAAAAGATAATTTTGGTTTTGATCTCAACTAATAACAATAATGACGATGACATCTTCTAAATATCTTCAATTTAGTCTTTTCTCTTATATACAAACCAATATTTCAAAATTTGATTCAGTAATAATAACGATAATGAAGAATTATAGAACTCAACCTGAATTTCAATATTGGATTTGATGCAATTTTCTTTTCTTTTTTGGACCGGATCTTTTACGATTCGAGTTTAAAACAAGGTGATCACACTAATAAGTGTGATTATTTGTATTCCATGATGTATATCTTCGTGAAGTACTTCATCCGATCGTAAATATAAAACTTTATTTATAGCATAATTTGTAAAATTATACTAAAATGGAATCATATTTAAAGTTGAAGAACCAGAGTTGGATATCTTTAAATAAATAAATTTTCATTTATAGCTTGTATATATGATTGATCAAATTTTTCTGAACGCTACACCTTTGATATTAAAAATATCCATTCTCGATGACCAGCTACACCAGTAACACTTGTTTCCACCGTGTTAGATGGAACATAATAATTATGTGCATATCACATTGCTTGTTATTAAAAAAAATAACATTAAAATTATCCACCAATTATACTAGACAGAATTTCTCCCAAATTACATCATAAAAAGGTGAAGTTGGGTGTGATGTGAGGTAAAAGCTCTTAGCTCTTGGCAATTACATCATATATATATATATATATGTATGTATGTATATATAAATGTATGTTGAGGCATGACCTGGGTCTTGTGTACTAGTCCTATATATAAATTGGTGACATACACTTGAATGTATTGAGGTGTCATTGACTACAAGGTAGAGTCGTGTATTAGAGCTTGTTTGGAAATCCTTTTGAGAATTGTTTTTACATATTTCAAGACAAAACTATGGTTTTGGAGAATAGCTTTTTCGGATTGTGTTTGAAAAGTTTTGGTTTACAAATTTTGAGACAAAAAGTAGGTAGTATAGAGGAAAAAGTATGAAAGAAAAAATTTATTAGGAGAGAGTGTGTGATTTAATAAGAAAATATCTTTTTAAAATCCAAGTTTCAAAGCAAGTTTTGTATTCAAAATATCTTTTTCTGAAAAATATAAGTGATTGCACAAAACCTAGGTTTTAGGATAAAACTTAGATTTTGAAAACAAACTTAAGTTTTACAAAGTGAAGGCAAACAAACTCTTAATTGGATTCGCATGTATGAACAGCACGTGTGTACATGGACACATGTATGCATGTCTCTGTTACTTGCCACATTTTATTAGTTATATACATGTATGTGTGTGTAGCCAAGATAACGAAATATGAACGCTTTGAATATTTTGCTTATCGTACATTACATATGGTTGGGGTTTCTCAACAAACACCCTCCTCTAATTACATTTGCTCTGTTTAGTTTCTTTACTGTAAAATCAGTATATTTATTAGTATTTCCATAGTTGCAATTAATTATCATTTTTATATGGGTTAAGGTACATTTTCTTCTCGAAAGTTTTTCGAATAAGCATAATCATCCTAGAAATTTGTAGAGGAGCAATTTCACTTTGGAAATATAAAAACGTAGCAATGTTATCCTGATTAAATAGAGAGACAAACAAACATCCGTCACATAGGATAAAATGCCACATCTTTGTCTATGTGGGATAATGTTACCCTGACAAATGTACATTTTTTACTTTAAAGTTTTCTCTGAGAAGCAATTTCGCCCTGGAGATTTTTTCGAAGGAGCAATTTCACCCAGAAAGTTTTCTCTAAGAGAGGAGACGTGGACGCTTATGTGACATTTTATCCTATGTGATGGACGCCCGTTTGCCTCTTCGTTTAATCATGACAACATTACTACGTTTTTTTACTTTCAGAGTGAAATTGCTTCACTCAACTTTCAAGACAAACACGTTCCTTTGAGAAAACTTCCTACAGAAAAATGTTCGCTAACCCTTTTTATATCCCTTCCAAGATGGGATGTGGACATGCAGTCTGTATATCGACGACAAAGATACATGTGTGCCAAGGGTAAACAAGTGCCTCTCTGAAAAATCAATTAAAAAAAACATTTTTATGCTTTACGAGATGGAACACACATAATTTCCCTGTTAAATAGAACACACATAATTTAAAGTAAGCTAATCCAGCATAGACTAAATAGCCCATCCCAACACGATTTTACATTGGTTGTCTTGGGAACTGAAGTAGATAAAAATGTCATTCACCATACTTTGTACACCAGTTTCTCTTAATGTATAATGTTTTTTTCTTATACTAGTCATAGTGAAAATATGACCAAGAGGAATCTATTATCATTTACAGCTTGTATGGTCCATCAATTTTTTTAAGCACTACATGAAGCAGTGAAACTTGTTCCAGAGCACCAGAGTTTGAAGGGATTCAAGAAAAAAGGAAGAATTTTCTTATTGACTACTATATACATGAAAGCAAGCATTTCACACATTGTCTTATTTGTATCTCCTGTACTGCTAAATTTTTGAAGGAATAGAATCCAAGTTCCCCCCTCAAACAAAAATAAAATCAAACTTTAAAAAAATCTAGGATTCATTAACATTATTATTAGCCACCACATTGATAGCAAATTCATCCACAGTTTCCATATTCTTGACACGTTCAAGAATGCCAGTGAGTTCTCTTTGAACATAATCAAACCGTTCCTTGGAGATTAAAGATTCTGTCAGTAGAGTGGCAGCCAAAGAATGAAAGGCTTGAGCACACTCATTGCTGCTCCGAGGATTTTGTTCATCAAAAGGAGCCAACAAAGTTTCTTGTCGCCAACGAGGGAGAAAATATTTCATAGGTAGTTGGAAGTAGTTCTTTATTGTGAGTACACGAATCGAATGCCGGCACAATATTCCAGAATGCTCAAATTCCTTGCAGGAACATTGGATTTGCTCATCAGCTGGTTCCCAAATCACGAGGCGCTCTTCATCCATTTTCTTGTAGTGCCGAACAAGGTAGGATCCATTGGTCAGTTCTGTTGTTGCATATTGCATTGAGAGCACAGCTTCATTTTGGAACAGATTGAAAGCATAAGGTGTAAGAACGCTCCTTGCATGTTCTTCAATAGGCATGCATGTCTTTACACACATGTAATGCATCCCTTCTCTCGCCAACAT
>JANTPZ010091217.1:0-24773 GCA_025593235.1 Vachellia pachyceras | reverse complement strand
TTTAAAGCCAGAAGTTGTGGATGTTATCAAGAGATATGCAGATGCTGAAACAGTTAGTGTGAGCTTTAGTAACCTAGCTAAAGCTTTTCTGGACAAACTTCTATCTACGAACTTGCACTAGCTTGGTACTTACAATTCTAATTTAATTTGGAAAAATGAGCTATTTTATTTGAAGCATCAGAACAGTATTCTTTATTTTATATTCATATTGATAAATAAGATGGGTGTGTGTGGTCATATAGAAAAGACAAGTAGGAAACATATGATTTCCAATGATTGTATATGATGAAAAGTTGGTGTAGTAAGAATGAAGAGAAATTTGTAGAAAATTAGTTCTAACATGCACTTAGAGGGTTGATGGAGGCACTAATGAATGTATGGTTTTTTAGTCCTTGGAAAAGGGGCAGATGAAAGCCATGAAGAACACTACAATTGATGCCTAGTGTGTTTTTGGCAACATGGTTTGAAATCATGGTTTTAAAGGCATAGTAGACAAACGCCCCATCAAAACCCAAAATTACTTTTAACCGTAAAAATCATGGTTTTGTGTGAGTCACACAAATACTTTTATATTTTCTAGAATAGTTTTTAACCCTCAAAATCATGTTTAGGGGGTGGAAGTCATAATTTTTGAAAAAAATTATTTTTTTCAACTTTTTTAGAAGTCATTTTTCAAAATCTATTATCGAAAATTCACTTTTATCAATTTTTCTTCAGAAGCTATTCTCCAAAAGGTGCATTATTTCAAAGTAATAAATCTACAGAAAAATCATTCAGTTGGTATTTTTTTTTCATTTTTTAATTTGGGATCTATCCCTTTTTATCTAAATATTTTAATTTTGCTCTATTGGCACTATTAGAATAAAATAAAAGGGGGCTAATGGTGCTAACACAATAAAATTAAAGGATGTAATAAAGAGAAAAAATGTATAGATATAAATTAAAAATTAAGGAAAAATATGAATATATGTAAAATGGTTTTATCTAAATCTTATAACCCAAGTTTTGTGATATAATATATCCTAGTTGAATCTAAATATGCATCCACGAGTAAATTGTTAGATTTGTTCATCATTTGCATTATTTTAGTGGGATTATCGAAGTGCTATGTTTTTTATTGATAGTATTTTTTTAAAGGCAATTCATATCGTGTTGTAACCAGTGTAATGAAACCTGGATTGGACTAGCGAACTGACTATTGATTCGGTCTGACAAGTGATTCCAGGTTGGGTTAACCCAGCCTGGCGAGTTGACCTCAGGTTTTTTATATTTAATCTTGTTTTGTCCCTTTTATTTATTTTTCAAAATCTTGGGCGTTTGAAAATTTGAAATTGAAAGTAAAAAAGAAAAAGAGAAAAACTCAAAAGTCAAAAGTTCCCAGTTCCCATAACTGCCGTCCTAAGCCAATCGTTCTCTTTATGCCATGTCGTCTTCTTTCCAGTGTGATTGCGCCATCGGCCGTTGCAGCTTCTCCACCCCCTCTTTCACCGACTATCCTCTTTGCCTTAATCTTCTTTTCCTCTACCTTCTCGCGACGCCATTATCCCCTTTGATTTTCACCCTAAAAGTTTCTTTCTTTGCCTCCCTAGTCTCGACGTTGTCTGGCTCTGGAACTTTGGCCTCTTGGGTCTTCACCAAGGTTAAATAAAGGTCAGTGGGTCAAACTGGTGAGGAATTAAAAAAAATAAAAAATGCAATTCCAAATAAAAATAGTAAACAAACAATTCACAAACTAATCATACGTACTTTTTAACTTATCTATCATCCAACATTCTTTACAATTTCAAAAAAAACATCCTTACAAAATATCAAAATGTATTTATGTGATAGCAAAATATTTCCCCTGTAACTCTTAAACATCCGGACTATAACTATCAACTCTAAAATTAGCCTTAAGATCATTTAAATCTGTAGGTATTGAGACATTAGGAGGCGAAGCTGCAGGAGAAAAACCAAAGGAAATAGGAGCAATATCATCATCATTTAAAGATGAGGGGCTAGCAATGTGTATATCTGCAACACCCATATATGTAAAGTAAATTAAAAAGTAAAAACATGGTTAATTAAATTGAAAGTAAAAAATTGTAACTAATCTTGATATAAACCTCTATAATCCTTTACAATTTGGTTAAGTTCAACATCTGCCTCTTGTGGATTATCAAATTCAGGAGTTGGATCTTCTTCAACCACCCAATTATAAAATTGACTCAATCAATCGGATTATAGATTTCAGTCCTCTTTTTAATATATTCATGTAATGACAAAATAAAAGAATATAGTCAGTAATGAAACATATTTATTAAAGTTCTAAAAGCATCCAGAAGTTAATTATATATTATCTACACTTCAATCTTAGATTGTAGTTTGTAAAAATCAAATTAAGGCTTTCATGCTCTAATCTATTTCTTCTCTTAGTGTGGATGCGTTCAAATAAACTCCAATTTCTTTCACACCCAGAAGAGGAAGAAGTTTGGCTTAAGATACGTATAACAATTTGCTGCAACTCTGGCACTGAACTCCCATAATACAACCATCATTCATCTGTATAATAAAGCAAACAACATTTAATTCAGATTTAAATATGTATTGACATGTGAATTCAAATATCAAATTAAATGTACTTAGGAGGTACAAGTTTTTGCGCTGCCTTATCACATGCAACTCTTTCGAATGATTTCTTACGATCATGGTAGATATTCAGTTACTGCATCATTACAATATAGTGGTCAATATCTTCAGGTGAGTTAGACTCAAACAAATCAATCACCGATTGCATTAATCTATGCTTCCTCACAAAGTCAAGACTATACAAGAATGCATGATTCAACATATATGCTGCTGCATGAAATTGATTCTTCAAATGCTTACCCCAACGAGATTGAATGATGTTTGTATAAGGTTTGTACAATTCCTTTCTATCTTGAAACATGTTATTGATTGCATTCTTTGCCCTTTGCATACTTTCATAGACATAAGGCATTGAAGGCTTGTCATCTGAATCAACAATCCTCAGCAATCTTATTAACGGAGGCACGATCTTCACAACTTGGTAACAATCATTCCAAAACCGGTTATTTAATATAATTTCACTAAATGTTTTCCCAACCTCAGTGCTTGCTAATTTATGATGAACAAAATGTTTATCAATGACCAAAGCTTGTAAATCATGTTTGTGCAAATATATACTATGCAAAGTGATAAATGTGGTGGCAAATCTTGTCGCACTAGGGCGCACAATTTCCTTCCAACTAGGTTTTTTCCTTAGCCAAGACAAGAATATCATATGATCATATGCAAATACTGTGGTTTTCGATGCTTTTTTTTTCAAGTTCAGACACATGAGGCATGGAAACCCAATGAAAATGGTTGAAAAGTGAAGACCCAAGAGGCTAGAGTGCCAGAGCCAGACAACGTCGAGACTCAAAGGCAGAGAAAAAAAACTTTAGGGCAAAAATCATATTCATATTTATGTGCTTGTATCATTTACTGCATAGAAATTTGTTTTCTTTTATGTTTTTGTGGTCGAAGTCTAACAAGGCATCAAAGTCATAATTATTGTTTGTCCGTTCTTAGGCTTCCCCATGTTGTTTGTCATGGCCCCAAGGATGGAATTCTTAACATTAGATAATTACATTGCTTTTTTTATATAATTTTTATGGAACACTGCATAAGGGGTTACTGTCAAACAAATATTTGCTTTGGGCTCAAACTTAGCCTTTGATCTGACTTGACAGTTGAGACCTGAGGAAGCTCCTAATCATAGATTTTTTATAGAGGATGAAATTAATGACACTGATGCATGTATGCCTAAATCAATATCATTATTTGCGTAGTTATAGTTATAAACCCGGCAGCATGTAATACTTCCTGGTCAATGCCAACTTTATTATTCTTCATTGTAATCAATATCACCCGTTTCTGCATCATTCTCCTATTTTCTCCCATGTCTCCATACATTTCCATTCGTAGTGCCTTGCCTCCTATTTGAGAATACTATGTCGGTGACTAAGTTCAATGCCATTATGTAGAGTTTTAATGATCCTGCCCTTAAAGATGAGATATTGTAAGTGAAAAAAGAAAAAGAAACATGCATTACCAAGTTGTTGCCGCCTTTGCATTAAAAGGAAGATCTAAAATTCGTTATATATTTTATATTAGAAACAAAACATATACTTTTTTTTAGGATATATTTTATAGATATCTGAGATGGAGCTCTGTTTCTTGAGGTACTCTGCTCGCAAATTGAGCTGCATTTATCTTCTTAGGAACGTGAAAATGACAAAGCCATTGGCATTAGAACTTCACTTGTCTTTTCTTTTTTTAAATGTTTTGGGCCTGAAACTTCACTTGTTTATCTAAAAGGCCCCACCTTTTCCTCTCTCTGAGTTTCCACTTCACGATGTTCTCTTGTTTTGTTCTGCCCTTAACCTATTGTTTTGGTTTAGTGTACTTTGTTGATCTTTAATCTGATTGTTGGTTTGTTAAACATCTTAGAATATTGATCGTTGGTTTGTTCTTTGTAGTTTCTGGGTTGATTGTCACTATTGTCTATTTATAATGGAGGCTCAAGGAACCAAAAATCCTACTGAGCCTCACAATCCTCCTACTAGCAGTAGCTTACCAGAATCATCATTAGGGAGTGAAAAAATCTGATTCTGCTTAGCAATATGTTTCTGTTAAAAAGGAAGGGAAAGTAAATGCGTTTACATGCTTATTATATTCTTCAACTTACAGGGGAGGTGGGATAAATAGGTTGAAACAACATTTAGTTGGTGTGAGTGGTCAAGTGAGTTCTTGGAAAAAAATGTACTAGAATGAAAGAATCTTTGATAGATGGTGCAAAGAAGAAGCCTGTTCATAATATAGAAGAAGGGACTAGTAAACATAAAGAAATTGAGGAATCAATTGCATCAAAGAGGAAAACTTTTGGGGCTGGAAGAGTTGACAATTATTTTGCACATAGGACAATCTTTGGTTTGCAACCAAGACTCAAGAGTGCATGGGATAGTCAAGAAGCAATACATAATGCCAAGATGGTTTTTTGCTAAATGGGCTTTTGTGAATTGCATTCCATTTAATGCATCGAACTACCCTTTGTTTCAAAAAGCTATTGATGCTGCTATTGTGATTGGTCATGGTTTTCATGAATATAGGGTTAACTTGTTGAGAGATTGTAATAAAAGAATGTCAACTATTAATTGATAGTCATTGTGCTAAATGGAAAGAAAATGGATGCACTCTCATGGCTGATGATTGGACTGATGTGAGATAGTGAACTTTGATTAATTTCTTAGTCTATTTAGTGCATGGCATGGTGTTTGTGAAATCAGTTGATGCTTCAAATTTGGTTAAAGATGCCAACACTTTTTTCTCATTATTCAGTGAAGTTATTGAGTGGGTTGTTCCAAAAAATATAATGCATGTGGTAACTGGCAATGCTACAAATTATGTGGCATATGGAAGATTGATCAAGGATAAATATAAAACTATTTATTGATTACCTTGTGTAGCTCATTGTTTAAATCTTATTTTAAGAGACATTGCTTCCATGCCTCGTGTTTGAACTTACAAAAAAGACATCGAAAATCATAGTATTTGCATATAATTATATGATATTCTTGTCTTGGTTAAGGAAAAGACTTGGTTGGAAGGAAATTGTGCACCTTGGTGTAACAAGATTTGCCACCACATTTATCACTATGCATAGTATATATTTGCACAAATATGATTTACAAGTTTTGGTAATTGATAATCATTTTGTTCATTATAAGTTAGCAAGTACTGAAGTTGGGAAAACATTTATTGCAATTATACTAGATAACCGATTTTGGAACGATTGTTAGCAAGTTGTGAAGATTGTGTCTTCGTTAATAAGACTACTGGAGATTGTTGATTCAGATGACAAGCCTTCAATGCCTTATCCCTATGAAGGCATGCAAAGGGCAAAGAATGCAATCAAGGACACGTTTCAAAGGAGAAAGGGATTGTACAAGCCTTATACAAACATCATTCAATCTCGTTGGGATAAGCATTTGAAGAATTAACTTCATGCAGCAGCATATATGTTGAATCATGCGTTCTTGTATAGTTCTGACTTTGTGAGGAAGCATAGATTAATGCAATCGGTGATTGATGTGTTTGAGTCTAACTCACCTGAAGATATTGACCACTATATTGTAATGATGCAGTAACTTAATATCTACCTTGATCATAAGGAATAATTTGAAAGAGTTTCATGTGATAAGTAGCACAAAAACTTGTGCCTTGTAAGTACATTTAATTTGATATTTGAATTCACATATCAATACATATTTAAATCTGAACTAAATGTTGTTTACTTTATTATATAGATGAATGGTGGTTGTATTATGGGGGTTCAGTGCCAGAGTTGCAACAAATCGTTATACGTACCTTAAGCCAAACTTCTTCCTCTTCTGGGTGTGAAACAAATTGGAGTTTTTTTGAACGCATGCACACTAAGAGAAGAAATAGATTAGAGCATGAAAGGCTTAATGATTTGATTTTTACAAACTACAATCTAAGATTAAAGTGTAGGTAATATATAATTAACTTATGGATGCTTTTATAACTTTAATAAATATGTTTCATTACTGACTATATTCTTTTATTAAATATGTTGAGATATATTAGGAATATGATTAGTATTGATATTAGTGAGATATATTGGGGATGCGATTATGATTATGTATATATCTCTAAATGTATAAATATCCTATTATGGTACACCAATGAGTATGAGAATTTCAGAATATTTCTTTTATCATCTAACATGGTATCAAAGCCTCTCTTGCCCTCTCTCGTCCTCCTCTGTTTGCTCTTGGTCACTCTTGTGCACGCATCAAGTTGCTGCACTTTCGGTCTACTGCGCCTCCACAGTTCAGGTTGGTGAGAACAGGTGCCATAGATGGTGGCAGTTGGCAACGCTTAGGGGTGTGACCTCCAAGGCTGCTACGGCGAGTGGGGAGCGACTAGCGAGTTCCGACATGAGCTTGCGACTGGAATTGAAGGAATGGAGGGAGGTTTTGGCCTAGGGAGGGAGGAATGGACGACAAGGAGCTTGATTGTGGAGGAGGAGGAGGACGACGAGTGGTGTGACTGTGGAGCATGGTACTCGGAATCGTGTGACTCGCGATTTGAATCGCACGATTCGATTCAAAAAAGCAGGGGAACGAGTCGAATCGCAGAGTGAATCTTTCCCCTGTCTGAATCGTTAGCCGTGGTGCACGATTCACGCTTGCATCGCAGGAATCGTGCAACACCGCGCAACAGATCCCGGTCGAAACTGCAAGCTTTAGTGATCCAAAGCCATCGTAGATCCCATCTAAGAAAGGAGGGGATCCCATCGCAGATTGAGAGCCCTCATCTTTTCGTCCGTAATCCCTTCATCTCGACTTAGCTTCCCCTTGTTTGTTCGGAACTACAAGCCTCAACTCATGAACTCACGGAAAAAACTGTGCAGGTTCATTGGAGGAGAAAGCTCACTGATCCGTGCACTTGTGTCTTTTTTTAAAAAAAACAGTGAAAAAACCTGTGCACTTAAAGCGTCATTTTTCATCTGTTCCTTGACTTCTTTCTACTTATCTGGTCCCACTTATTATTTTTTTAGGCATATTTCTTTCCAAACTCTTCAAATATTTGGTTGTTATTGGTTTTTTTTTTGTGATATTTTGGTGGAGGATAAAATAACTCAGAATAAGAAAAAGAAAGAAATAGATATTACTTAAAATCATTGTAAAAGTGTTTCTCCTCATAGACTTTTAGTTGAGTGCAAGATGATGATGAATTGAGTGACATTGATATAGGAGATATTGATAGTGATTAATTCTATGTTTAGTACTTTAGTCTCGAATTTGGAGGTGCAACAGTAATTTTACAATTTTAATGGTTTCAATTGTCCTTAGAGATTATATATTTACTCTTCAAATCATAATTTTATGAATTTATGAAATATATATATTTTATATCTGTCATGTGAAAATTATATTTATATCATCCTTAAAAAATGATAATGAATCTTACGATTCGCGATACGATACGATTCACGATTCTAAAAATAGGTTTTCCGATTCACGATTCGTATCCCGATTCGATAACATTGCTGTGGAGGCGTATGTCGCGGGCACGGGTTCCAGCTCGTGCATCTTGCCACTTCCAGATTCGTCTCTGTTCCTCCGTCTGTGGACGTCTGCGAACTTGTTTGTCGTACTGTTCACACAAGAGGGAGGGAGTTTGTGTGTATTAGGAAGACACGTTTTTTGGTGACACGCGCTTGCACTTCAGGTTGCCCACCCTCAGATCGGTCTTTTCCATATGGTCCGACGTTCGTACGTCAACGTGTGGTCCACACGCGCCACGCTGATAGTGGCACTCTAGAGGCGCGTGTGGTGTTTCCGGTTGTTTTTTGCTTCACTGATGTTGATCGCCTTTTTCGGTATGGTTAGATAGGTTGCATGGTTTGGTGGTGACGTTTGGTGATTGGGCTTTGTCGATTTCCTTCGTTTCAGCATGTTTGATGGCTTTATTTGAAGCTGGTTGTTTGTCTTTATTGGTTTTTGGGATTTGGCTGGCTCTTGGTGTAGCTCCAGCGGTTTCTGTCTTCTCTTTGGTTGGCTCCTGGTGTAGCTTCAGCAGTTCTTTTTGTTTCTGGTACTTTCATCATTTTGCTTGGTCCCTAGTGTGACCCTTCCTTGTGCTGGGAACAAAGATTACTTCCTTGATGTTCGTCGTTCGGTTGCTTATTCTGGTGGTGCATCTCCTTTTGATGTTCATTGGCTATTAGGTCATTTATCTTTGGCGTCCTATTGAGCCAATAAATTGGCCACTTTTCCCTTTGAATTAGTTCATTCTGATGTTTAGGGTCTTTGTCATATTAAGTCTAAAATGGGTCGACTACCTTTATAACAAGTTGGGCTTGATTAATATCTGCGTTCCAACTTGAGGGGGAATGTTGAGATATATTAGGAATATGATTAGTATTGATATTAGTAAGATATATTAGAAATATGATTATGTATATCTCTCTAAATGTATAAATATTTTATTAGGGTACATCAATGAGTATAAGAATTTCAGAATATTTCTTTTATCATCTAACATTGTCGTTACATGAATACATTGAAAAAGAGGACTGAAATCTATGATTCGATTAATTATGAATCAATTGGATAATTGGGTGGTTGAAGAAGATCCAACTCCTGAATTTGATAATCCACAAGAGGCAGATGTTGAATTTGATCAAATTGTAAGGGATTATGGAGGTTTATAATTATGTTTGATTGTTTTGCATTGATCAAGATTAGTTATGTTTTTTACTTTATCAATTTAATTAACCATATTTTTACTTTTTAATTTATTTTATATATATAGATGTTGCATATATATACATTGTTGGCCCCTCATCTTTGAATGGTGTTGATATTGCTCCTACTTCTTTTGGTTTTTCTCCTGCAGGCTCCTAATGTCTTAGTACTTACAGATTTAAATGATGTTAATGCTAATTTTGGAGTTGATGATTATTAGTTTGGATGTTAAAGAGTTACAGGGGAAATATTTTGTTATCACATAAATATATTTCGATATTTTGTAAGGATTTTTTTTAAATTGTAAACAATGTTGGATGATAGATAAGTTAAAAAGTAAATGATTAGTTTGTGAATTTTTAGTAATGGTGTTTACTATTTTTATTTGGAATTGTATTTTTTGATTTTTGAATTCCTCATCAGTCTAACCGTTGATTTGATTCCGGTCTGATCCACTGATCTTTAACGCATTGACTTATCCGGTTTAGTCATCGGTTCGGGTTTGATAACCTTGGTTGTAACACTATCATCATATTATTGGAAAAATCAACATTAACAAAATATGGAGCACCTTCAAATGACTGAATGCTCTGATCTTAATATAAGAGTAAGTTAATTTTTTTTAAAGTTAAATAATGTCAACTACTTAGGAAAAAGTGGCCTCTATATCTTAGCACAAGAATACAATTCTTAAGAATTATGATGGAAGGTATGGGGATAATAATTAGCTTGTTCTTTATTTTCACCATGCTGGCAAAACTTTCTCCTGCATTTCTCTTGTTTGAGACATTTTTTGGTTTCTTGTTACTTTGTTAATCTCAATTATACTACTTGATTTGAAAGATTCAAGGACATTTTTCAAGAAGTTTATGAGGCCAACTGGAAATCAAAGTTTGAGGTTGTTGTTGGTATATGGTACATGAAGCCATACTTGACTTTGAACTTTTTTGATACATCCTATGATTTTAACTTTGAATTAATGGATGTGAAGGTATGAACACCGGGTCATTGGTGATATGGGCTCTATTTGACAACACTTCTAGGAGTCTTAAAAGCCCGCTCAATGGTGTTTTTCCGTAAAACGAGATAATCTCATTCACATATTTACTTTGACTTACGTAAAAGCACTTATCCACCGTGTTACCAAACGGGCCCATGGTGGCTTATGTTCTCAAGAGTGAAGGAGGATATGTATGGACTTGCAAAAGCTACGAATGGGATGTTCAGAGTGATTTCTTAGCTCAAGGTTTGCTTGCCAAACTTTTAATTATTATCATTGTTATTATTTAACCCACTTGGGAGAACAAGGTTTGTTGTTGTATCGTTATTACTATTTGATGCTACTTTAGATGCTTGATGATTCTTTTCCTTTATCACTAATACCTAATACATTGTTTTTAATTTCAAGGTTATGGTTCATTGGGTTTAATGACGTCTGTACTGGTAAGTTCTTATGCATACTGTCATGTTGAATCTTATTCTCATCTACCATTACTTAACCATAGAGAACCTTTGTTCACCTTTGCCGTCGTGGTACCTTAAGATTAAGAGTTAAATCAACCATTTTATGTTAAACTATAGTCTTGATGATTTGATAATTAAAAGAAGCAGTCCTATTATTCTGATCAGTATGAAAATTCTATATGTACTTCGCACTTAAGCTCATGACATTGTTTGTCTGATAGATCTTGGAAGCTGCTTCCTGATGCTAACTGAATTATTGATTGGGTTTAGGTGTGCCCTGATGGCAAGACCATAGAAGCCGAAGCAGCCCATGGAACAGTGACTCGACATTTTAGGGTTCATCAGGAAGGTGGGGAAACCAGCACAAATAGCAGAGCTTCCATTTTTGCTTGGACAAGAGGGCTAGCCCACAGGTATTTGATGTACTAGTGCAATTTGCAGATTATGAATATTTTTATACTCTTTGGAACTGAAGTGCATGATCTGTTTGTTGACAGGGCGAAGTTGGATAGCAATGGCAGGCTGTTGGATTTCATGGAAAAACTGGAGGCAGCTTGTGTTGGAGCAGTAGAATTAGGGAAGATGACCAAGGACTTGGCCCTTATCATTCATGGATCCAAGTGGGTTACTTGTGACGTCACAAATATGCTTATGCATATATATATATATATATATTTGCGTTTGGCCTCGATATTATTTCCATGCAAGTAGGATTTCAAGGGAGCAGTATCTGAACACAGGAATTCATTGATTCTGTAGCAAACGAGCTGAGAGCAAGACTTTCTGCCTAGGCCTCATATTGGGCTCTTTCATATATGTTCACGGGAAAACATATTGTACGAAATATTTTCCTAAGTCTTGAAATCCGTAAAAAGCATATTAAAATCCGTAAACTCTCTTCAGAATCCGTAAACTCATTTCTTCCAACGGATTTCTAAACACACACAATATGCTTATGTGTGTTCGAAAATCCGTTGGAAGAAAGAGTTTACAGATTCCAAGAAGATTTTCCGGATTCTAATATGGTTTTTATGGATTTCAATATGGTTTTTACGGATTTCAAGATGATTTTATCTTGACTTACGTTGGGAATAAGGAATTCCCAAACAAACACATTACATGGTCTCTTGCTTTAGAAATTGGCAGATTTATGGGACGCGGAAGGGGAATACAATAATTGCACTATATTCATCATTTTCTTTGTCATCACATTTTTCGATCGAACTCTTTTTTTTATACAAAAATTTTAGGCAGGGATTTGGGCTCACTTACAATTCAAAGGCAGGGTGAAATCTTCCTTCCTCTTAGGTCATACCAATGTTGGGCAGGGCAAGCCGTTAATTACCCTCAGGCGTTTACCTAAGCACCCAGGAGTTAGGATGCCTCCCCAAGCGTCGTGACGCAAGCCACAACAAAGTGATCTTTCTCGGTATTAAACCCTCTCCCTTTGATGAGTGTTCAATACCTTTGCCAACTGAATCTGCGGACGATGGGTGGTCAAACTCTCTTTTCAACAAGATATTGGGTCCGTTTGGGAACACGTTGGGATAAGTAACTTATTTAAGAAGTACTTATAGAGAAGTGAGATTGAAAATAAGTCAGATTGTAAAAGTGATTTGTGTTTGGGAATGCGGTGGAGAAGTGACTTATTTGTAAAAGTGGATGTGTTTGGGAATGCGGTGGGATAAATGATTTTTTTAAAAATTAAAATTAAAACTATGAACAAGTGAAAATAAAAAATGTAAATTATAACTAAATTAAAATTATCAACTTATTGAAATTTAAAATTAAGAATTTATATTCATAAATTAAAATTAAAAAGCTCAGATTTTTAGTGGAGAAAGAAGCATTATATTCATATATTAGCCTCTCTGTTCCATGGTTTCACCTTTGTCGCTTCCAGAAACAAAAACAGGGGGTCAATGAATCCGGCACGTAGGTGCAATTTCAGAAAAAGCTTTGCGTCTTATTTCAAACCAAAGCGACACTACTCAATAAGGAACAGAATCATCAAAACTTGCCATTTTATGTCGAACGATTTTCTACAATGAAAGAAGATGTGTTCAAGAAATTTAGACCTGCATGCTTAAGCTAGCACCAGCCCATGAAGTTTCATCACCAGTAGTTTCCACCCAACACCAATCCTATTGTAGATTTCAAAAAAAAAAACCCCCGAATTTCTTGCTGGATTCATATGGCCTCAGTGACAGAGGTCGCCGTCATTGGAAGCCTTTCTTCCATGTGCGCCCAGTGCATAAAATCTTTGGCGAGCTGCTTCCTTCTCCAACATCTAAGGAGAACATGAGTAGCAATGGATGACGCTGTGGCCGCTGCCGCTGGGGTATGTGAGAAGCTCACATTTTTAGCTTGCGGAGAAAAGGAGCTTATGGATATAAGCTCCTTAACGCAAGAAGCTTTCCCAAACGGTGCAAAAATATATACAGTACTCAGATCGGGCTTATGACACTGTTCACCGCTTGATTCAGCCTTCAAACGCGTTTCCAAACACTCCCATTATTGTTTATTAACATGCATCGGCATTTTGGCCTCGAAATATTTTTTTTTTTCAAGTGTTTGGAACATAATTATCAGGATGGCGGCGGGCACGGACAAATAAGCTTTGGGAGAGGGAAAAAATATGAGGACTTCTTTCTACTGAACATTATTTTTGTTTGGAAAAATTTATTCACTTCCATAGATACATTTAAAAATATTTTTATGTAAAATAAGATAATTTCTTTATCATATTTATCTCGATTTATATAAAAATACTTTTCTAACACATTGTCATAATGTATATTGGCTGCGTTTGGTTTTCCGTTGGGAAGGCCGTTTTGACTCCCAAAATCCATTCTCACGCAAGCCGAGACAAAATTCCTCTCACATAAAACACCTAGAAATCTGTGTCCGTTTTTCTAACGGATTTCCAAACGAAACCATTTACGGAGACAAACCCGTCTGAGAGACCGTAAGAAGTTAAACGTGCACACATCTCCTACGGAGAATTTAAACCTCTTCTTCACGAGAGACCATCCACTTGCGTTAAACTGACCGTTGGTATAAGGATAAGGCATTATTGACATGTGCGAATGTACGGAAACAATCATTGCCATTATCCAGTTGTAACCATGGGCCGCCCCGATATTGTGCATCAAATTAAACGTTTATAAATTTGAATACGGATCATGCGATAGCTGTTCATCAATTGAAAAAAAGTTTCTGGGTTTCGTCGCATCAGTCTCTCTGCGCGCTGGTTCTTTCCCGTACCTTCTTCCACACCTTCCTCTCTCTACTGGGTCTCCTCCTTCCCTGCGATTCAACTCCGAGAAGCTGACAAAATGGGATTCCAGAAGATAAAGGTCCATAATCCCATTGTCGAAATGGACGGTTAGTTTGATTGAACGCCACACACACGCACTTTTCTACTTCATTCACTCGCTAATATTCCGTTTGCTTCTGCTGCCTACGATTCTTTAGAATTTTCTGAAACGTCCGTTGCTTCAACTGAATTCCTCTTGCACATCTTTTCTTCGTGCTTGGAAATTTTGTGGGTCAACCTCGCTGTCAAATGTTGATTGATGTGATAACATTTTCATGATTTTATATATCACGGGCCTATTTCATGTGGTTGGGTCTAGGTGGAGGAACCAGTTTCTCACAACGTGACGATTAAAGTTTGAATCTTGTCAGGAAATGTGTCTGCGTTTAGTATTGACAGGGTCTTGAATGGAATTATCTCTAATGGGAGAGTGCATGTATTTTAGTCATGCATACATAATATTTATTATGGGTCTAGGCTATGGAATCTCTTGGGCTTAATTCAATTTTGCAAGCTGCATAATGAAATGGGTTAGTACATTGCAATGCTAGCAAAAAGATCTGCATTCTTGTTGAGAGAGATCTCACCAAGATTCAGAGAATTCAGTTATTGATTCACAGGCCTTTCCGTGTGCTTGGGAATTTGTATGGGTCAAATAAGTGTCGTTTACACGAAACGGTAATTGGTATGACGTGTGAGTTTCATCTAGAATCTCTTCCTTTATTTTGTCGGTGTAATTATATATATTTGCTTTGATCTCAAATAGAAGTTACGTCATTTTTAGTTTTTTTTTATGCCCCTTGTGATATGAAGTATGGGAGAGATATTTGAAATTCAATATGAGGAAGGAATGTCAGCCATTAATTTTTTTTAAAATCACGTTTTATTACGAATTTAATTGGCCTAATCACATAATGACTGAGCGAGAAACTGGTATTTTGTGATACTTCTGGAAATCCATCTCTATTTTCACAGGAAAACTAGAATACGTCAAAAGATTTAAGAGCCGCTAATATCATTCAACTATGTCTGTTTTAATTAGTAGTGGAAGCTATGTCCAACGTGATTTACGGTTTACAATGTAAATAACGTGCTGGTGGAACGTCATCCGAAACAAGTATGTATAGGTTCCAATAACATTATACTTCATGGTTCCCCCCGTTTCTGGTAAAAGATTGGCTCTAGAGAAGAGAGCATTCTAAGGGAGCCTCTCTTGAATGGAAGATGAGTTTTGGCAATTTATCCTTCATAGGACCTGCGACTTAGGAGCCTAATTTAATGAGATACCAAGGTCGTTCTTGCCATCAGATAGAGAAGTGTGCTTATACATAGATGGTTTTCCTAGTGCAGAAGATTTAATATATAATTATGCAGTAAGATTTGACCTTGCAAGCATTTTGATATGACTGATGAGTATGAGGCACAATGTGATGAACTGATTATCCTAAAACCAAAGGAGAGTCGATCCTAAAAGAGTAGTCTACTAGGAGGGAGAATCCCTTGATTTATTAACCACGCTATATTTATGAGGTTTCCCAATGTGGGAATTATAACAATGTCACCCTCTTTGAGAGCCGACGTCCTCGATGCCTCCAACCATGACACTTCACTTGGCCTCTTGCTGGTTAGAAGACTCTACGAGTAGCCCACCTTTCAATGAAAGCAAGAATCAATATGTAATCATAAGCTCAAGGAGAGAGAGCCTATCCTAAAAGATTAGCCTATTAGGAAGGAAAGTCCCTTGATTTATAAATCACACTACGTTTCTAATGTTTCCCCTAAGACTCATAACAAATGTACGCTATATTAATGTACCCAAATTCATGATACATAAAATCAGGGTTTAAATTAATATCATTACCACAGATATAGCAAATATTCTTACTCCTCTGCAGAGTGGGCTTGTGTGCTCAACTGCTCATCAAAAGGATGAATGTCCCCTACCCATTAAGATATGAATTGTTCAAATTTGATTTTTTTTTTATTTTATAGAAACAATATTTTAATGGATATAGAATCTAATATGAAGTTAATCTTTTAGTTATCATATTTTCAAATAATGATTTTTTATTAAAAATTGCTCGTTCAAGAAAATTAAATCCGGACCATCTATATCAATTTTTCATGGGTTGGAGATGTCCCAAACCGGTTCCAAACAGATCTGACATTCCTCCATGACATGATTTCTAACTTATTTTTTCAGGTGATGAAATGGCTCGAGTTATTTGGAAGTTAATCAAGGATAAGGTAATTTTTTATTACCTTAGTTCTTCTCACTTTCATTAGAAAACATTTCATTTGATTTAAAGTACTTAAAACATGAGAGTTTAATCCTCTTTTATTTTATAGCTCATCCTTCCCTTTCTGGAGGTGGACGTCAAGTATTTTGACCTAGGCCTACCTCATCGTGATGCTACTGATGATAAAGTCACAGTTGAAAGTGCAGAAGCAACTCTCAAGTATGTTCATGCTTCGTAGATTTTTGCTTACTTCCAACACTTTCTTTTTTTCCTTTTACAGATGAGAGAGAGAGAGAGAGAGAGATAATTCGTTAGAGGTAAAATTGAGAAAATCACATTACATGGTAAAACAAAACAAAGCCGTAACTTGTATAAAATAATTGGAGCCCCTTGCAAATTTAAAGTTTATATTTTGAACCGGTGGTCGTATTTTAGAATCTGGTTCAATTAAGTGAATATTTTCTTCGTTGTTCTTATACTTGTTTCTTTAATCATTTTCACTGTTGCAAGGTATAATGTGGCAATTAAGTGTGCAACTATCACTCCAGGTATCGTGGTTGGATCTGAGTGACTAAAGTATACGTTGATCCTCTAAGTTTACGTCTAAGTTTTAATTTGATCATTCAAGTTTAAAAATTATACTTTTAGTTCTTTATTCTTAACGTTGTTAGTTTTACTTAACGGAAAATGATGACTTAACAAATTTAAATGTTAATTCTACTATTAAATACTGATAAAATATGGTTAAATTTTAAAATATAAAAAAGAAGCATATTAAATAATTAATATTTAAGTATATTTTAATATAATTTAATTGCAAAATGGTGAGTGAATTAGCATTTTCCATTAAGTAAAATTAATGATGTTAACATTAAAAGGCTATAAGTGCAACTTTTAAACTTAAGGGACCAAACTGAAGTTTGATGTAAACTTAAAGGGCTAAATATATAATTTAGCCTACAAGAGTTAGTTAACTTTTTTCCGAAAAATTAAGGAAGCTAAATTCATTAATTTAAAGTATTTATATCTATCATTTTTATCTAAACTAATTTTCATAACTTATAAACTGATATATATAATTTAATAATACACATAAAAATAAATACTTTTTAGGTAATATATTTAGTTTCCTTAACCTTTTTTTTTAAATCAACTAGCTCTAATATTAGAAATCGGTGATAGTACATTCTGATAACTCCTTGTGCTGCAATAAACAGGTAAAAGAAAAGATCCTCCTTGGGGTTGGGATAAATCATTTTGGTTGGCATATGTTTAAGGATTATGTTACATAGGTGTTGGGAGAATTCATTTATGGTGTTATGATTTCCAGATCAAGCTCGTGCGAAGGAGTTCGGCCTGAAGCAAATATGGAAGAGTCCTAATGTGACAATTAGGGTCATCTTAAACGGTAACCTCCATAACTGAGCTCTGCTTCTTCAATTATTTCTGCTCAAAATGTCGAAATTATTGAGGATTATAACACATATATTGGTTAATACAATCTTTGCTCCCCCAAGTTTGCTTTGGTTCCTCAAGTTTAACATCAATGGTGGTTTTGGTCCCTCAAGTTTCATTTTATTTAAAACATTGGTCTCTATAATTTAATAAAAATATGGACCATTTTGTCCTTTGAAGGATTAAACCATAGGTTTTAAACTTCATGGGCCAAAACTAAAATAAGGACAAATTTGAGGACCAAAGATTATATTAACTCTATATTTACATATATGCTGGTTTCTTAATAATTATATATCATTATTGGAAAATGTTTCAGGAACTCTCTTCAGAGAGCCAATACTTTGCAAGAATGTCCCACGCCTTGTTCCAGGTTTACACTGTGTTTGCATGCTAACCCTTCTATCCTTATTATAAGTTACTTGTAACTCATTTTCACACATCAAGGAATGATCATTAAATGTTTTAAATTGATTAATTTTTCTAAATTTGCCTTTATTTAAATCTCTTTCTACATTTACAAGTCACTGTCACATGCCTCTGCTCTTTTCCTCTTTCCTACAAAACTTAATGACAACAAATCCTTATCCCACTAGGTGAGGTGAACTACATGGATCTTACGATGCCATTGAGCTTTATTGAAAACCAAATCGTGTGATTGATTGTTAATTAAAATATCTCATTCAATAACTTCATTGATCATTCTCTTCGGTTTTTCCTCTACATTTTTAACTGAGCTCCAAATAGCTTGATCTACCTTACTTATTAGTGCATTCATTGGCCTTCTCTATACATGTTTGAACCACTTTAAACAACATTTTTAAACAGGTTTCATTCCAATCCTTCCTCTTATGAGTTGATTCTTTATCTTTCTTCATATGACAAACATCTATTTTCAACATCATTATTTCCAGCAAAATTTAAATAGATGAAATTGAAAAAATGTTCATTAATAACCTCCAAGTGACTTATATCTATGATCAAATTTTTCTCTTGCAATTGACCCATGACAGAAGCTAGAGTGGTATTTAATTATTTCTTTAGTTGAGTCTAACTGTTTAAACTTTGGCAGGATGGACAAAACCAATATGCATCGGAAGGCAAGGTTTTGGTGACCATACTCGAGCCACTGACACAACAATTAAAGGGGCTGGAAAACTCAAGCTGGTTTTTGGTATAGTTTAGTTTATACTTTTGACTTTGAGATAGTTTTGTGTATTATATGATCTATCACCATTACTTATGACTTTTCTGTGATAAATTACTTTATATTTATCATTTTTCTCCAAAATAATTTGTCTAACTTATAACATGATATATATAATATAATTATATACTTAAATAATATATTCTATAATTAAGTAATTCATTTTGCTTCTTTTATTTATCCCAAATTAGTCAATTGGGTCTTATGTCAAGGGCTGACCAAAGGTAGTACCATTCATCAATTCATACATGTTACGGTTATTATTCTTGCAGTACCAGAAGGGCAAGATGAAGAGACTGAATTTGAGGTTTTTAATTTCATTGGTGAAGGAGGTGTTTCATTAGCCATGTATAACACTGATGAGGTTGGGTCTGTTCCTTTTTTTCTTCCCCTTTAACTGTTCTACAGGAGGTGGTTAATAGATTCTTGGTATGAGGTGAGGAGAGGGAAAGGAAGGGAAGGGAAAAAATTTTTGAGTTCGAGTTAAAAAAAAATATATTAGAGAAGTGGGGTTAAAAGTATATTAGAGAAGTGGGGTTAAAAGTTTTTAATTATTTTTCTCACTCTTTTATGTGCATATTCTCTTTATTAAAATTTTAAAATCTCACTTCTTCAGTCATTTACTAAATCCCTCGTACCAAACCTAACAAAGGAACAATAAGTGGTCTTTTATTTTTCACATTTAACTTTCATGGCTTGCAGGCTATTCGTGCTTTTGCAGAAGCTTCAATGTCAACTGCTTATCAGAGAAAATGGCCTCTCTATCTTAGCACTAAGAATACGATTCTCAAGAAGTATGATGGAAGGTAGGTGGATAATTAATTATTACTACCTCCTCCTGTTTTTAATATAAAAGTTAATTAACTTTTTGGTAGATTAATAAAGTTAAATGCGTTATTTAAAAGGGTTTTTTTTTTGTCAACAGCTTCGTCCTGAATTTCTCTTGCTCGAGAAATTTTATTGGTTTCTTGTTAAACTGATGTTTTCAATTCTGTTAAATCATCTTAAAGATTCAAGGACATATTTCAAGAAGTTTTTGAGGCCAACTGGAAATCAAAGTTTGAGGCTGCCGGAATATGGTAAGTGAAGTGGTGGTACTCATTAGAATTCAGTGAACATATATACCCCTAATTCATCTTTCAGTTCATTGATATCAGACTGTGCTCTAACAGTATTTGAGTAATTGATTGGAAGGTATGAGCATCGGCTCATTGATGATATGGTAGCTTATGCTCTCAAGAGTGACGGAGGATATGTATGGGCTTGCAAAACCTACGATGGAGATGTTCAAAGCGATTTCATAGCTCAAGGTTAGTTTCTTTGCTATGTTGTTGTTTTGCGACTTTAGAGATGCTTCATGTTTCTATTCTTTCATCACAAATGTCTAATATATACTTTTTCCCTCTTAAGGTTTTGGATCACTGGGTTTGATGACATCTGAGTTGGTAAGTTCTTATAGATTCTGTCATGTTGGAATCTTATTCTCATCATTAACCATTGCGAATCTTTGTTTGCCCTTTTGATGTTGTACGAGACTAAATTCTATTAAAATATGGCCGCACATCAGCTAATTGAAAGATGAAGTAAATCAGTAAATGCATACAAAGCCTCGAGACAAGTCAGATCAAATTGGTTTAAGCTAATTTGATAGAATGACAATTCTAATATATATATTACATACATATATAGACACACGCACATCTCGTTCACCAAGCGCGTGCCATTGTTTTATGTGATGAATGATGAAGAAGCTAATTCAACTGAATAATTGGTTTTGGGGTTAAGTTGTGTTATGATGGGAGGACTAAAGTGGCCGAGGTAGCCCATGGAACAGTGAGTCGACATTATAGGATTCATCACAAAGGTGGGGAAACCAGCACAAATAGCATAGCTTCCATCTTTGCTTGGACAAGAGGGCTGGCCCACAGGTATCTACTCTAACACTGCTACCAGTTCGGATCCTTAATATAAAAAGCTAGATAACTAACTACAAATATTAAGGAAATTAGTTAAGTTAGTTATTTGTGGTAAATATATGTTGACTTTCCTAAAATACGTTTTCAATCATATGCCACTAGTTCCTGTATATAAGTGACTTGTACTCCATTCTTGTATCCCAAAGCTGTATTAAATTGATAGAATTTTTCACATTTCCCCTTATTAAAATTTCTGTCTCTCCTACAGTTACAAACCATTTTCACCTCTCTCTCTCTCTCTCTCTCTTCCAATTTAAATTAAATAGGAGTAAAATTGGGAAAGGATCATTAAATGCCCTGAAAGTTGCTTACATATAGGAAGGAACATAGAGGTATATGGTGACTATCTCAATAACTCTTGATGAAATCCTCTTACTGTATGTAATCAACAGGATACTTTAGGGAAAAATTATGAATTTGAGAAACAAAGTAGATTGAGGGTTTATATTAAGGATCAAAATAAATTCTTTGTCTAACTTCTTTATTTAGGCCTGGAGGCAGTATGTGAGATATTGAGAAACTGAAGTGCATGATCTGTTTGTTGACAGGGCAAAGTTGGATAACAATGGCAGGCTGTTGGATTTCACTGAAAAACTGGAGGCGGCTTGTGTTGGAGCAGTGGAGTCAGGGAAGATGACCAAGGACTTGGCCCTACTCATTCATGGATCCAAGTGAGTTACTTGTTGTGACGTCACAAATATCCTTACACACGCGCGCGCGCGTTTACGTTTGACATTATTGACTCGATATTATTTCCATGCAAGTAGGGTTTCAAGGGAGCAGTATGTGAACACAGAGGAATTCATTGATTCTGTAGCAAGCGAGCTGAGAGCAAGACTTTCTGTTTAGGCCTCATATTAGGCCCTTTCATATATGTTCTCAGAAAAGTAGATCAATATGTCACTTGCTTTGGAATTGTCTTTACATTGTTTTATGGACTAAGTGTTTGAAACGTAGTGATGAAAACGCCATTCAGGTGATTGTCCTTTTCCTTGTTTTTTTTAAAAGAGATTTTGAATGGTAAAATAAGATCTCAGAGATAATGAAAGGTGGGTGGTGACTTGGGTTTTAAAACTCGCCAAACTAGGTTATACCTTTGAACTCAAAGAGCGTTACACTACCAACAAAGTTTTCATAGCGGCAACGAAATTTGAATTCACAATCTTCGAAATTGTAAACCAATTCAATACCATCCGGAGTAACCATTATTGACCAAATTTAGGTGACTTTTGATACTAGGAAAAAAGGAGGATGGTATCATATGCAAAACTCTCTCTTGTTAAATATTATCTTTAATTTTTTATATAAGAGTCAGTTGATTTTTTTAAAATAAAGAAAATTAAATTCATTATTTAAACATATTTATTTTATGTGTATTATTAGATAATATATTAGTTTATATGATAGAAAAGTAGTGTGAAGAAAATAATAAAGCAATGTATTTAGCTTTTATAATATTTTTAAAAAAAACAACTGATTCTTTTATTAAAATTAAGAATAAGAGGTGAGATAATACAAGTAAAGTTAGGCAAAATTTATGGAGAGCTTCGTATTTTCTTTGGAACTGTCCTCCTTTCACCGTTGGTTCACTTATAATGCTTCTACCATTCCTTTTCTTCTCTAGTGTAAATTTGGAAAGTTGCGTTCTCTGTCATCTAATATGGGCCACTTGACAGTCTATTAGATAAAAATATTACATGAGTTTTATTTCATTTTATATACACATGTTTTATTTTTGACCCTATGTCATTAAACATATAATACTACATGCAATTACTATCATAAGTAAGCTATATTGGTGAAAGTAAAATCATTATCTTGAGTTTGGTGGGTGGATTTGTACATGAATTCTTTTAGGGCGTGACATGTGCCTGTTCATTGTGAATGGTTACACTGTTTATATCCCGGCTAAATATGTGCATGTCCAGTGTGTATGGAAAATTCATTCTTATTATCAGTATGATGGTGGTTTTCTAATTATTATTATAATTATTGTCCTCCTTGAGTTTCTTCCCTCATAGAATTTGGTCACGAACCATCTCTATATACGGATTCCTTTAGAAGCATATTTGGCAGTCAGGTGATTCGTCAAAACTTCTTTGGACGGGCCTTACCCTTTCAATCGGGTATTTCAAACACCGTCGCAAGCAAAGGCTTTTGGAATGGTTATGTTCAAGACCTGCCTTGCTGCATTGTTGAACTTTTAAATACTTGTTTCCTCCTTATTTATTTGCTTGTGTCTAGTTTAGTGTCTCTAGGTTGTTTTGTTTGTTTATGTATTTGCTGAAACTTTGCAGGTTCGGTTTGTTTCAATGTTATGTTCATTTGTTGGCAAAAAAAAAAAAAATAATAAGCTATATTGAAATACTGAGAAAGGTAATAATAGTCATATGAACCAACAATTCTGGTGGCCTAGGCAAGGAATTTTGAGTCTTCTTGCTCCCCAAGTTAACAAGGTTGCCAGAATCATATTGCAGAATGTCCCTTAGAATCAAGTTCCTTCCAGCAAAGAGATTACCCTCATGTGTTGTACTAACTAATAAAATAGGTTTTGATTACTAAGTTTGAATCAGAAAACAAATTTAAAAGTTTTGCTTATCATGGCATCGTTATTAATAGGATTAATGTGTAACAGTCGATATAAAGTTTTATTAAAAGTTAGCCTAGCATACCAACAGAATGCAAAAATACACACAAACATTCGAAATGTAACTGGGTTGGGGACTTGGGGTTGATGGTCGGAGTGAGTTTATTGTTTTTTTTACTAGTAACTTTATGCCTTTATAGATTAATAGCATTGCCAATTTATGTATATCAGTGTACCGCTCCTATGAATCCAAAACAAAACGAATTGATGATTCATGAGTCCAGAGGTTTCGCTCGTTATCTGATTGAAGTTTGTTCGATGCAACCTTGTCACCATCACTGGCTCACAGCATAGTTAGGGAGGGAGACCATCGGTCAGTGTTCCCGGAGACTTGCTGGTCCCAAATCAGACGGAACAAACAATTTTCGCCAACGCCGACTAAGCGCCGCTCCTTGCACTCCTACTTTGTTCCATTTCGTTTTCGCGCGTACTCGTCCTCCTTTGGCTTCCACCGAAGGCCGAACGTGGAAAACAGTTCCAAGAGACTTTCCATTAGATGAGGGCAAAGCCTCTCTAGTTTCTCTCCAAAGCCAAGTCCGCCGCGTTTTTTGCCGCCATCGATGCCATTTCCTTGCCGGCCACTAACTACATTATCACTGCCCCCTCCGATTCTTTCCAGGACAAAATCAGCGCGGTGATCCATGGCATCTTACGCTCCTCTCGCGCTATCACCACTGTCTGATTCTCTGCCTCTATTATTAGTTTTTATATTACGTGATGCCTAGCTTCCCTTAGGCTATGTTTGGTTGGGTGGAGGGGAAAAGAAGGGAATGGATAGAAGGGAAAGGTAGGGGATGAAAGGGTATAAGATTACCTTATTTGGTTTAGTTAGAGGGGGAAGGAAGGGAAGCTTTTTAATGATCTTTTGTTTGGTTCAAGAGGGGAAGGGAGGGAAGTTAATGACCAATTTACAATTTTACCCTTATACGTTGATTTATATTTATTTACTTATACAATTTATTTAAATTAGTTTTTACTCATAAAAATTAATCCCTCATTTTATTTAATTAATTAAAATAATTATTAAGGTATTTCATTCATATAATTTATTTAAATACTTAAAAAAGGATTTAAATAATTTATTTCCTTCATTCTCTACCCATATCGCTACTTACAAGTATTCCAAATAAAGTAAAACTTATTCT